>JBBPQE010000526.1:0-17113 GCA_038092335.1 Boletus vinaceobasis
CCGCGTCGGAGTCGGAATATTTACCTAACAATTCAACACGTGACCGGGAGATTCGCCAATCGGCCATCTACCGAAAATGTCAGCAATTGATTACTCTGTCGGGAAAGTTCGAACTTCAAGCCCAGCTGATGAGATGAGATCTGAGATAAGATTTGAATTTATCTGACTAACTACGCTCCACTGTTAGCGACAGGTGAAACAACCTTGAAGATCCTTTAGCAAAGGGATCCTAGGCTTAACACTAGAGACTAGGGAAGAGGACTTAGGAGAGGGACTTTATCTCAAGGGAATGACCAAGAGAACTAAACTGGAGGACGTCCAGTAGTTCCTTGGGGTTTATATAGTGCAGCCTAATGCGCACAGACCAAGCTGTACACTACTAGAAGTCATGGTCATCTCAAAAGACTCTGTAGACAGTTGAACATACATATCATGAGCTGTCATACTGTAGATATAACAAAGTGACAATTTCTCTCCTTATCTTTTTCTTTGATCTTATCTTATCTAATCTTATCAAGCCACGTGTTTATCTTATCTCACAACATACGCTGGACTTGTAACTTTTCTCTTCTCTTCTCTTGTGCTCACAGATGCTTTTCTCTATTTAGTTATATTCATATTCTCACAAGATCCAATCTCATTCCCACATTCATTTCCATATGCACTTCTTTTAATCTCCGCTTATGCTTCCATCTCCCTCACATGGTTATTACTGTCCATGCTTCTCTTCCATTCTGCCACACCTCTTGTGTGCAGTATATATTTAATCTCTGTTCCCCTATGTACATATGTAGTAGTGTACAGCATGGTCTGTGGGCATTATGCCACAGTATATAAACCCCAAGGAGCCCACTGAACGCTCTCCAGTTTGGTTCTCTTGGTCTTTCCCCTAAAGATCATAAAGTCCCTCTTCTCCTGAGTTTAAGTGATTAGCCTAGGACTACAAAGCTTAAGGTCTATTAGGTTGTTTCAGTAGATAGACTGAATTCATTGTGGAGGGTTGGTGGGGTACTGGTGATGATGAGATACTGGATCTCCATATTGCTGTGCATCCATATGGCTGAACCCCATGGGTCCCATGGTCCATTTGGCTTCATTTGTGTGCCATCCAGTAGTCCAACCAAATTCTGCATAGCCGCTGCTTAAAAGAGCTTGCTGCAGTAATCTAACCAATTTTCTCCATCCATTCAAAGTGTGGGAATTCCATGTTTGGCCATGTGGAAATTTGAGTGAGTAAGTAGGCTACCTAGCTCAGGCAGGGCTCATAACCTGTAGAATACTTTAGTAGTCACTACAGTATGTTATTAGGGTAAGTAAGTAATACTGTAGTCACTGGAGAAGTAATTACAGTACGAAGTGTCTATGTAAGGAAGCTTACATAAGCTACCAGATATGGAATCAATAAATCCAACACAGATCACTACTGAGATATAATGGCTCAAAATTCCTCAGCTTTGAGCAAATTGCTATGGGCCTATGGCCCTTGATCTCTCTATCTGATCAGCCACATCAGGAAACTTATGTTTTAGCTAAGTTGTCTAACTATTGTTGAATTACCCTAATTGTCTTGATACAAACCATCTAAGTAACTAATATCATCTAAATGCCCTAAAATTAGACAGATTAGTTAAGTTAGACAACTTAGCCAAAGTGTAGGTTTCCTGATGCAGACATATTGTCTCATACTTATCATGTAGTATGCAAAGCAAGGCTTGCAAAAGTTGGCATTGGAAGTGTTGCAAGGTACTTCTGCTTCTTGATGGGAGTGTTTGTTGTTCATTTCCTCACCAATATATGTTGATTTTCTGTCCTGCTGATCCAAAATATTCTCCCACTGGAAATCCTGCCATTATCCCAGTGGTGTAAAATTCCAGGATTTCAAAATCTCATATTTTCATATCTGGACCTCATGGAATGTATTCTACACAATTGTCAGAGCCCAACACTCATCTTCCGTTGGAATTCCGTGCAGTGGTCGGCGTGCAACATCAACGGTCGAACAAAGTTGACGAGGGCATTTGAGACAAATTTTCCCACCCGGCCAACTTTGCCGAAAAAGACAATAATATCAAACCAGAACAAATGCTGAAGCACCACATTACTAGTACCAGGTCAGTCAGTTGACCTGACAACAAAGCACCAGCCTTGTACATGACTCTGGGTAAGTAATAATCATTCTCGCCAACGGAGATTTGAACAACGTCCATATGTTTATCCGAAACATCATAGCGAATCTCCATCGCCACCGCCGGGGGTCTGGTCACGAATTGCCTCGATGATGGAGTCCGCGATAGAATTTGCGGCTTTCCTTGAAAATTCGCACTCATTAACTAGCTTCTCCGTCAGTTCCTTGCGGGTCGGGCCCTGGCTGGAGCGGCCGCGTTGCAGGGGGAGCATCTTCGCCATTTTCCCCAACAAGTCGATTAACCATCCCTGCTGCTCCCTCCTCCATCCTTTGCCCGTGGACAGCGTTAATTTCAGGAGAAGTTCACGCATCCTCTCTCTCGACTCCTCGTATTTTTCAAGAAAGATGTTCTCCATCCCAGGGGTAGCAGTGATGCATGCGTGTCCGTGCGCAATTATGCCATATTTCTTGAACACCTCTTCGTTGGCGGTCCACCACCCTTCCATGCACGGCTCGTTCTCCAAGTTGGTGACGACGACACCGAGAGGTACCTTCTTTTCGCAGAGTACTTTGGCGAACAACCTGTAATTCTGCTGCACGGATTTTGTTAACCTTCCGCGCACGCATAGCAGGAGGAGGTGAACGCCTCCCGAACGTTCGAGCTCCTTGATCAGCTTATACGCCTGCTTTATGGCACGAAGGTAGTCCGCTCGTGATATTTCTGGCTCGTTCAGGCCGATGGTGTCCCATACACAGAATGGCCGATTGTTTTGGAGAACGACGTGGTAAGGATTGGAGGCGAACGTGCAGGCACCTGCATCGGGTGATGTTTTGGCGAGTTCGCTTCCTGCAATCAAGTTGACCACCGAGCTTTTGCCTGTCCCCGTCTCTCCGAATATGATGACATTGCAAGGTTGCGAGTCGTATGCGGGGGGTGGGTCGTGAGGCATAGTGGGTACCTTCACGGCCAGACAGGATTAGCTCGAGGTATGTCACAGAGAAATGTGCTGCTTACGGGAAACAATGCAGTCTTTGGCAAGGTGGCAGGCCGCAACGGTGTATAAGCGCGCATCTTTGCTCGGGCAGAGGCATATAGGGTCATGGAGGTTTTTGAGTGGGGAACCTACGAGCGGCCTTCTTCAATAAGAGGGTTATGGGTATTATCGTCATCGTTCGACGCGAGGCAGATCCCTTGCGAACTACACCTGGTGATAGATAGGCACCGTGTCCTGCCTTAAAGTCAAGGGAGTATTCACGAACCCTTAATGTCCCCACACAGGGGTTCATACAAGACATCCATATCTGTCAGAGAATGGCAATACATCGTCGTATGCGTACAATACAGTAATCTTGATCGGTGCTAATCAATTGCAATACAAAGACGTTAGAACACCAGACATACAAGTGATACAATGATGGCGCGCTTTTACAATGAGTCGATCGAAGAGGTATCATCCGATTTCACGAAAGTAGGCCCCGCGTTTTCCAGCCGCTTGGCCCATATCTTGCTCGCCAAATACGCCGCTTCCGATCGGGAAAATTTGCACTTATCTTGAAGATGTCGAGTCAGTTCCTCCACCGTCAACACGTGTCGACGCCGGTTCTTGATCTGGGTTAGCCATTTCAACAGCCTGCCCGCAAGGTGAATGAACCACCCCGTCCGTTCAGGCTGCCAAGACGTGCCACCCCCAGTTACATGCCCCAAGAGCATAGCCCGCATTGTCATCTGGGATTGTTGGTATCTCTCTGCGTAACAATTGTTGAGTCCACGGGTGGCAGTGACGCAAGCGTGCGAAGCGCACGAAAGCTGATACGCCTCAAACAACGACATATTGTTTCCCCACCACCCCTCCATCGACGCCTCGTTCTCCAAACCCGTGATGACGAACGCGACCGGCACCTCGTTCTGACACAGGATGTCGCAAAACAAACGGTAATTGTTCTGCATCACTGCAGTGATTCTGCCACCGCGGATACAAAATAGGATGAGACGAATGCCGCCCGTACGTTGGAGTTGACAGATGAGCGTGTTCGCTTTCTCGATCGCCGTGAGGTAGTCGGTCTTCCTGAACTGCGGCTCGTTCAGGCCGACTGTATCGAATAAGCGGATATGATGGCTGAGTCCTTGATTGTCCGGAAGGATGATGTCGTATGAGCTGGCTTCCATCGTGCAGCCACCTGCGCCAGAATGGACTGCGGCGAGTGATTCTCCGGCAATAAGGTTGACGACAGAGCTTTTCCCCACACCCGTCTCCCCGACGATAAGCACATTGGGAGAGTACCGTCGCTGGGCTTCATAAGATGGAGGGTTATCCGCTCGGTGAATTTCCCGACGCATCTAGTCGGGATGATTGACGTTGAATGAGACGGAGTGATAGTCTCCAAGGTCACTACTCGACTCACTATCGGATCCGTCAAGGTCGTAGAGCGTCAGAGTGACGGGGAGAGGCGTGGATGTGATGGGAATGCGAAGACTCGACTTCATCACATTTATAGAAGCATTGTTGACAGGCACGATGGTTGGGTGGACGGCTGGTGAAAAGAACTAGTGAGACCGGGAGAGTCGTGAGCAGGTAGAGGTCATGGGCGGCTACATATATTCTCACCCACCTCCTTGACGCCGCAAGATGTCCAGGAATGTATAAAAACGATGTCATAGATACCTCGCAAGTGCCACGATCAAAATATCATCCAATCGATGAGCTTTTGGAGTACACGTTGGATAGGTGAGTCGACCTTTCGCCATCAGTGACGTCTTCAAACTTCAAGAAGCGATGCTGCCCATCTATTTGGAGGTAGGATCCCTGACCATGCAGTAGTCGCATGTACCTGTGCGAAAAGCACTTTACTGCGACTGAGAAATGTGCCACAAGGCGGCTCTGATTCACGGGGAAAACATCGACCTCTTGATGAGCGTCGAGCAGGAATTCGGGACCCAACATACCTCAAGTTTGAAGTCTTGCGCAAAACACTTCCGCAGGAACTGGAAGGGGTCTCGAACTCGGATGTGCATTGTAGTAAATGTGGCATGTTGTTGTAACCTCGTGGAAGGTCACCGTCGGAGAAAGTGACTTGGCGAAGGGGCAACTGGAACATACTCGCACTCACTCTGAAACGCCGGCAAAGCAAAACAAACCATTCATACATTAGCATTTGCTGGCATCAACAGTCACCGCCAGTCTGAGAAGATCGTGAAATCATGAGCCCTGGGACTCTGATGACCTGGATGCCTTTCGCGGAGCTGCCAGAACGTTCCGATACATATCCGAGACCTTTGAGCGTAGTCTGGGACCCAACCCATCTATGAGGCTGCCGTCGATCCCGTTGAGCGTCGATGTCGGGCATATGCATTAGACATGCAAGGTCTTCGAAGGAACGTACTAGTGGGGTGTCGGGGATTACTTGTATAAAAGTGGAAGTGATGGGCCATTTCATTGTGCGAATTATTTACCATATATTTTGCAACTCGTAAATTCCACATTCTGTGATTGGCTAGATATCACGTGCCTGCGAGCCCTCTTCACCTCGTCCATCGAGTCTCGACGGGCTGACCCAGGTCCCAGACTAATTGGATTCGGACCCGCACCACACTTATGGTTGCATCGTGCAACTCCTTGGATAAACACCTCCATCGCATTGCTAACACCCATCCACCATCGCCCAAACCATGACGAGACAGTCATCTCCACTACTCAAGCGCTCACACTACCCACAGCTCAGATTACGCCCGAGACACCGCACACGAGGGGAAGCGAGACAGTTACTCTCCACCCTTCTCAATGATCCAAAGTGCGTCGAACACACTTTAGCGTTCCACCAAACAGTTGGATCCAAAAACGTTTCGGAGATCTCACTGAACCATAACGATCGCTGCTAGGCTGCTAGCCCGTTTCACGACCATGGCCGCTCACCCTACCCGACACGAGGTCATCACCCTCTCGCCCCGCACCATCACAGCAACTTACGATAGTTACATAGCAGTAACATAGTATACATGAACGTACTGTCCTCCAGCAAAGGACCCAGGACAGTAAACCCGAACTCAAAAAAGTTAAGATAAAAGTGAACTACATAGTGAGACTCGGACGCGCGTGAACAAGAAGCCGCCACCTTACTCTTTAGTTTCGTAATTCGTCATGTACATATATTATTTCAATGGGGTGATATACAACAATTGCGTTGGACTCTGATGTATCTGAGCGGACATGGTGCCAGACCATGATTTATTTAGTAAAGGAACTTGAACCCAACGTCGTATTCCAACGTCAAATTCATAATCCCTCTACGGGGCTCCAGTATACGATCCCCCGAATCGCTCATCACGAGCAACACAAAGCTGACAGCAGGAGAGCCGTCGCTTGCAGTACAGGCCAGACACGTAGCCCAGCCGGGCCAATATTCAAGTTACAACTCAGCCAGCTCAATCAGACGGGCAAGCTTTTCGGGGGTCAAGTCCTCGTGCCGTGGCTTGACCACGCACGGAATATCCTCAGGGTGCCTGGGAAATCAAAGGGAAAGGAAGGACGGACATATAAGAACCAACGCCCAACAGGAGGGGATGGGGGGAAATCGAACGCACGTGGTGACGCCTTCTGTCCATTTCACGTTGACGCCGTCCGGGCCCGGGTTCCACGAAAGTGATGCTTCGAGGCGGAAGACGGCAAGCAAGGAAACGATCGAGATCCAGAGGGACGCGTCCGCGATGTGCCTTCCAACGCTAAGTGATATCAGCACCCCTGAAACTGAGGGAGACGAAGAAAACGAAGAGTCCGCCGGTTACTCACCAAACGCGTCGACCGAATCCAAATGCAAACGAGAGTTCGTCGACAGAGGGGCCGTGCTCTTGTAGAAAGCGTTCGGGTTTAAACTTTTTTGGTTCGGGAAACCTGATTGGGTCTTGGGATATCGCCCTGCGAGTAGGGTCAGCTTGTCAAGGAGTAGATGTACAAGTCGAACTGTGCGCTAAGAACGTACCAGGCGTTCGCCATCACTATCGCACCTAAACACGGGAAGAAACGTCAACTATGCCCTTGACCCAAACAGAAGTGGTAAACCTTTGGGGATATAATATCCTTCGTAAATGTCATCCTCCACAGTTGCGTGAGGAATACCTGGAAACGATCAGAATTCGGCACTCGATAAGTGCGGCTCAGTCTACTCACCCAGAGGTACGGCTGGGTGCCATCTCAACGTCTCTTTCACTACAGCTTCGACGTAGGGGAGCGAGGAGCGATCTTCCCAATGAGGGAGCCTCTGAAGTCCTTCACCGATGACAGAATCGATCTCAGCTTGAGCCTTCGCTTGCACGTCAGGGTATAGAACCATCACCAAAATGAACGTCATAAGGGTGGAAAATGTCTGTTGGAGGGGGTGTGATCAATGAAAGGCCCTCGACATCCTGCAAAGTTAGCTTCGTACCGTTTCCGATGCAGCTAATTACACATAGTTAAAGACACAGCCTAGTCATTGCAAGGTGTTCGCTTACCAGCATAGGCACTCGCACAGGCTTCTTTCACTGCTTTTTCAAGATAAGCTGTTTCTGCTTCCGTGTCTGCCCTATCCCGTATCCTCAATAGGGCATCCGACACCATAGACGGACCAGCGGTTCCCGCTGCCTAGATACGATACACCCCACATATTTCTCGTTAGCCTGACAATTCACATAACTTGGTGGAGACAATCAGCCACTGACCATACTCTTCTTTACATATTCAAAAGGTGCGTCTACCCATTCCACGATGGACTTTCGCGAGATCCGAGCGCTGCGTTTGAAGCCTGCCCCTGGGAACCACTCGGGAAGATACTTCACTAGTGGTGTAAAGATGACCCGTCAGACGGGAATGATCAACCAATTCGTTAGATCCACTTGACAACACACACATAGAACGCTTACGGGGTGGAATTGCGGCTATTATAGCGGCCACCTCCGGTCGCAATTCCTTTACTGCAATACTTAACGCGAGCTCGACATGAGCTACGATTGGATCATCCACGCCCGAAGCGTCGTAGTCGTACACAAGCGACATGATCGTTGAAGTACTCAGGCTGTCGGGAACGAACTGTCAAAGTAATCAATGAGCTCGCAAAAAATTGCCTTACACTTGCAAGTGGGCTGGAATATCATGAAGTTTCGATACCAAACGCATGATCAAATCATGTGCTTTTCGTAATTGGACGGGACGACATGATGGAGCCGCACTGAGATGGAATGCCTGGTGGAATATTCGGCGGTGAAGACGCCAGCGGTCACCATATGGTAAAAATATAGAAGAGAACTCTGTTCCAAGGCTGTTCCCACTGAGTACGCTACATGATTCGAAGCGGGAGACGGCCTCACATTTCGTTCATGGTAGTGAGGCTTGCGGGGCGACTGGAGTAATTCTGTGACCGTCGATCAAGGAGGTCTTGTGCAACCTTGTCCGAATTGATAACGATGATGTCCTGCGTCAACAGTCGAGTATATATGAGGTCACCTGGACGTCTACATCAATCAGGGTGGGGTGTGTGCAATGGGGGAACGGACCGTATTCTTCACCCCATTTTTCATATGTCTCCCAGGGACGGCGAGTATCAATTCCGCGGATGTTTCCCAATACCGGGGTTGGCGGGGGCCCAGGAGGAAGACGTCGACGTCCAACGTTCTTCTTCTTACGCAGACAAGCTACGAGTAACACGATACAGAGAGGGACTATGAACAACCGTGAGGGGGACATGATGGAGGAAGTCGGGGAACCAAGCCAAAAGAAACAGTACTACTCGGTTGTCCCAGTTACTTAATTTATGTAACTGATATCAGACACGAACAAACGCTAAGCACCACGTTACTCTACACGCCAGAACGCTGAAATTGTTCCATTGTGCTGTGCCGGAAAGCATAAATTACGTGCCAAACCCATGTAAAATATATATACATAACGTATGTGTCCAATAAAATGTGGATTTGTTCAACAGAGACCCTGACCTTGACCCCTCGTAGATAGGTCAAAAGGACTACGGGAATGTTATTTAACATATATCGGGGTGATATGAATTCGATGCTCCGGCATTATTCACCAGGGATCATACAGCTAGTACTTTTTACAACATACAACGGATAATTGCCACTGTATGTAGGTCCCATATCAACTGTATGTACGGTGTATATAGACTGTATAAGTATACTTCATGTATATGTCGAAGGCGTACTAATCTTGATCATGGTGTGCTCTTTGTAGACATTTCCACACAACACTGTTTGCATGCATTACAATAAATCATTGCAAATGGCCATACAGAATAGTCACGATGTAACAGGTTGGTGAACATATCTAGGACCTTGATGTCAAGACAAGTCAGGCACAATAAATCTACATTTACTAATGAGAAACAGCATGTATGAAGGTCAACACTACGTTTCCTGACTGAGATATCGGTACTGGGCCTTATCAGCGAGGTCATTGTTAGCGAGCCAGAAGATGTGGGGAGGGACTTAAGCAGGGCCTTGTTTTCACCCGTGTCCTGATAGACTGCGGCATATTTTTGGAGAATCGAGTTGGCATTTGAAGCGACATACTTGTGAGGGTTGACAGCGACGAGGGTGGGGGGTCGGGCGCTGGTATAGACAGTGTCAGACATGAGGGATAGGCTAAATCATCGGTCCCAGGTAGGGTAGATGGAGATGCCGATGATGCTGGGGATGTCGATGGCAATACTTTGAGCTGTTCAAAGTGATTGGTGACATCGTCACAGACACCGTTACTGCGAGCGCTGGTGCTGGTGCACCAACTGAGATATTGGTACTGGGTCTTGTCGGCGAGGTCATTGTCAGCGAGCTGGAAGGTGTGGGAAGGGGGCCTGTTTTCACCCATGTCCTGATAATCTGCAACATATTTTTGGAGAATCAAGTCGGTATTTGAAGTGACGTACTTGTGAGGGTTGACGGCGATGAGGACGGAGGACTGGGCACTGGTATAGATACAGTGTCAGACATGAAGCACTCATGATACCGTGATATACGCCATGGATGGGTGTTGGAAAGGGAAAACAGATGGCGATGGATGCCGCTGCCCGTGCAACAGCGAAGGACTCGTGCTTGGTGGTGCCACGAAGGGGTTACCTGTGGATGGTAGTGTTGACTGTGGAGTTGGATGATGAGGGGGACAGGCAAACTGACAGATGAGTGATGAACCGTGTGCATAACTTTGAAGTGTGTTCGTGGCTCGAAATGGGACTGCAGAGTTTCCATCGAGCATTTCTTTCAGTGATTTGATTCCATTACATTTCGCCCTGGGGTTTGGAGCGTCGTAGTCATACAACAGCATATGTGATTAACAGAACGCTAATGGAACAATAAATGCACGAAGTACATGACGAACAAAAATCACATGGTAGAAATCAATGGCTGAGGATAAAAAAGTGAGATGTGTCTGGAGAACGCCCCCCAGATGTGAGAGAGCATAACAGAACAGTCGAGAGGAGTGGTGCTACCGCTGGCCTTCTGCTCATCATTGTCGCCACTGCCGGATGACATATTGTGGTTGACGCTCTCTGCTTCGTCACTGCTGAGCCATTCCATAATAAAACCTTCAAACGGAACTCTCGGATCCCATGCTGTCCATGTTCCACAGGGAAATCTCGGATGAGCGCCAATGAATGCGAGCCAGAAGGCGTCCCTTCCCCAAGTCCACTGGGGAAGGGAGGAATCTTGCACTTTGTTGATTAGCCAACATTGGATCTCATTAGATAGCATAGCCCATTGTCGAGAGTCTGCCCAGTTGAACGTGTGTGGTAGGGGCAAGAATGGAATAGCGAAATCTTGAGCACGAGGTGCCATGGAGATATCATCACTACCAGCATAATGAGCGGGGTGGAGAACCTAGTACAATGCATCAGCTTGTTTGCTCATGACTCCAGAGGAATAAAAACTCACTGAAATACTATGCTCGGATGGTTCAGACTGATATACGCTCCAAGCTTTTGTGCATATAACTGGTGCCATAAATTTGTTGTACTCCTCTGCCACAGAGATGGAAATCTTGATGGGTTGCTGAAATGCGTAAGTGATCACGGAACAACATATAGACAAGGAAAACTCACAATCTGTTCACGAACGAGGCGTTGAGGCACAGGACCAGAAAATAATATTGTGACGACCAATGGCTGAAGAAAAGCATGGTCGTTCCCAACATATTCAACGTCCGGACAAACAAATGTTTGGGTGGCAGACGACATCTTGTGGAAGGAAATCGGAATCGGGTCCACCGTGAGCGCCAAGTTTGAAGCTTTGGAGTTTGAACCACAAGGTGTTGACTTCGGTGAAACATGCTCAAAGAAATCATCACGTGACACGAAGAAACAACGGTCAACCAACAATCAACTATTAATGTTAATGTTCAGTTCAAGTCCAAGTTATCAATGGTTTTGCAGGGCGTTGAAGCGGCTTCTGCTTGCCGATCTCTTCATTCTTCGAAGATCGAATGAAGACCTGCGCCAAGGACATTGTCGATGGAAAAGGTGTGTTGTGCATCGCTCTCTGATATAAATGCTAACTCCGTCACGCCAGTGTTTCAGTATGTGAACAAAGACTATTCATGGCTTGTCAACTGTTTGATCTGCCCAAAGACACAAGGCCATTACCGCGAATTCAGCTTAAAGCACATCAAGAGCCATCAGTCCTTGCACATCCACCAGTGCCATCTCAAATTCCATGCGAGCGGTCGGACCACATTATCGGGCTATGAGTCTTGCCAGCGCTCAGTTGAGCAGCACGCGCCTGCGCCACCTCCCAGCATCGCTGGCCCCTCAAATGATGTTGGTGAAACTGGACCGATGGCTGTTGATGACGAGATTCTAGACGGGGGTGAACCGATGTTCGTCATGCCAGAAGTGCTGCCCGAGTTGGCCACTCCAGGGCCCGAGGATGACCAGCCAGTTTCGTTGAGAGAACTTTGGGAGGCCATATCAACCAGCCGCTATCAAAAGATCGACGGTACAAGGGATCTATTCAATGAGCTGCAAGAAGCGCTTGCCTCTGGCGAGGCACTTTTCTCTATGCCAACGTCTCCGCTCAATGCGACCCCAACTGACGATATCGATTGCGATGCGGAATCTGATTTTGGTATCAAGCTCTTCGGTGAGTACCTTTCATTTTGCTACGTGCTATTTACTGACTGTGGACTGATCCTTTAGATGATGAGGCCGACGATGCCTCACACTCAGGTTCCACGGAAACGAAGGCCTCCCCCAATAATCCAATGTACCCATGGCCAACGAAAGGCGTAAGTTGTTCATTAGCTGCAGTCCAAAGGCTGATCTATTAAATGCCCTTTCTTGATCACAGCATTTCCTCACAGCTCTATTATTCAGTTCCCCAAGGCTTTCGTTTTCTCGATTACAGAAACAGGCCATTCTTGGCTGGGCCAAACAACTTGGCGCCCGCAACGTGCCATCTCTATGTTCCATACAGAAATGCTCTGACAAGGTGAAGAAAATGGTCGGTGACCCAACCCAGCGAGTTGTCTCGCCTCTGGGCAACATATTTTATATCAATGATGTTACAAAGGCAATTGCGAAGGTCAGCTTTTAGTGATAGGTTTTAACATCTTACAACTTTCACCCCTTGTGTTCCAGGATTACGCAAACCCTCTCACACGACTCACTATGCAGGACTTTCCAGAGGACGGCGGTAGTGGGATGTCGCAAGTTTTCAATGGTGAGAAAATGTTACACGAGCTGCCATCTCCCCCAGCTGTTCGCGCTAACGGCAGTCTCTACTTCATTGGGGAGTTACTGCAAGAGTCTTCTGGAGGGTACTTTATCCCTGAACGCTTCTTCCTTGCTACGCCCCCCAGCGCGCCCACCGGACCAGCAAGTCCCACTGAGCAGCCGGAGACACGTCAGTCCCACGTAAAAGAGCTGTTTGCTCTTGGGCGCTCTGCAACGCATACCAATGTAAGTCAATGAGCTCATGAATTACCACGCGTCCATGGTTGATTTATATATCGTTTATAGGCTGGGTTCATCATCAGTGACGACAAAGAGATTCTACCAACCTCATCGTTCAAACGATCGTATGATGACATTGCGTTTCATACTTCAGAACTCGCATGCGGCCTAACCGAATCATCCAAAAAGTATGGGTCATTAGAGCCGAATCCGTGGCGTCAAAAATCAGGCGGTCGTATGGTCTACAATGTGCCACTTATCATCTTCATGGACGACGTCTCCGGCAACATTTCCAAACAATGGAATAAACACTTTGTTATATATATGTCGAACGTGAACCTACAGCGTGAGATGCTGGATCGCGAATTCTTCGTGCGGTTCGTCACATCCTCGCCCCATGCATCTCCTATGGAGTTGTTGCATGCCATGAAACAATCCATCTCGTACGTCTCATTTACTCCATCCCGCCCATGCAACTCACTCAAGTCAGGACTGCATCTGCATCAGGGATCATTGCATGGGACAGCCGAGACCAAGAAGAGGTCATCCTGGTTCCATACAGACTATTTCTTGGCGGCGATAATCCTATGCAGGCTGAAGAATGCAGTCAAGGCGGCCTTAACTGTAATCATTACTGTCGGACATGCCACGTTGGGGGCCCAAAAGAGTACAAGGAATCTGAAGCTGGGTACTGCACCCTGTTTAAGGTCTGTACACATTTCTACTGATATACTCACTAGTCTAATATCGTTTGCAGCTGGGTACACCTTGCATGCCTGAGGAAACACTCAAAGAAATCGAAAATCAGTTTCAGCTCGCAGTTGCATCTGGTGCAACAACGAAGGTTCAAGCATCAGTTTCGGGCACGGGCGTTCGTGATTCCCTCTCGCTTGGTATCCTGAACGCCGTTATAGAGATGGGAAAACAGCTTCGCAAATGAGGATTGGGAAGTCGTGTCATGCAAGAAAGTGAAGTAAAGGCTACATTGGAGAAAGAGCTCGCTAATCTCCTTGGCAGAAGAGATCTAGACAATATGTTAAATCCACTCCTCGGTATGGAGGGTAAGTTTTCGTGATCCTTCCTTGTTATGTCTTATCAGAATCTATTCTCAGGCATCAACATCCATATGGACACCCCGACGGAGATCCTCCACATGATCCTACTTGGCGTCATCAAATACTTTTGGGCACAGACTGTGCACCTTTTAGAAAAGGCGAAATTACTGGACCTTTTTCAAAGCTGTCTGAATGCAATCGAGCATGATGCGCTCAATGCACCCAACTTAAACATGGAGTATATGTGTCGTTATAAAGGTGCGCTGATCGGAAAACACTTCAAGAGTCTTGCGCAAGTCATGCCATTCATCATACACGATCTGGTACCTCAAACAGTGATTGATGGATGGACTACAATTGGCGAGCTCGTCGTTCTTGTTTGGCATACAAGAATTGAGGACCTTGAAGTTTATTTGGTCTGTGAATTTCTATGTTGTGCTCATCATCTAATGTCGTGCTAACTTATAGTTTTCCATAGGCTCGGCTTTCCCGAACAATCGAAGACTTTCTTAACGTGACGGCAATCTGCGCCCCCAGCATTCTTATCACAAAGCCGAAGTTTCACTTCCTTGTCCACCTCCCTGCCTACATTTGCCATTTTGGACCTGCGATCATCTTCTCAACAGAACGATATGAATCGTTCAACCATGTCTTCCAGTTGATGTGTATACATAGCAGTCGGCAAGGTCCAAGCCAAGATACATGTCAGACGTTTGCGCGGTTCGACATCATCAAGCATATTGTCACTGGCGGATACTGGTACGAGAATAAATTGGAGAAATGGGTCCGGGCAGGGCCATTTGTATCAAGTTTCCTTTCCGACCACCCAGCACAAGCACGTCTGCTCGGGATCAACCTCGATGCATTGGAGAACAAGTCTACAGACGCTTCAGGTAAGTAGTATCTACATTGCATGACATTAAGTGTACTAAATTTATTGATCCCCAGGAACAGGTCAGATCATTCGCATCCTGGCTCCTCCCACTGCGAAAAGTGGCGCTTCAAGGGCGAGGACACAGCTTTCCGAAGCTGTACAGTGGGAGATCACCCAGTGCGCCAAAATTGGTGTTGTGAATGGCTCCAGGTCGGACAGGAAATATTTTCGTGGCGATACCCTGATGGCAAAGCATGGGGACAAAGCTAAACTCGACGGAAATGTCGTTTTCACTCATGCCCCATCAAGCTCAGGATTTTCGGTCGGACGCATTCTTGAGATCCTAATCAGTGACCCCAACACCCGTTCCGTCTCACACGTCGCCATCCAGTTGTTTGAATTTGAATCAGCCCTGCACCCGACGCTCCATCTGCCAAAACTCCGCTTGACCACCCAGAAGGTGGTTGTATCTTGTATCGTAAGTGTATTAAAAGTCATGACTCAAGACACTGTGCTAATTGACATAAGGACATCGTTTGCACTGTTAACCTACAGCATAATTGCATGGACTCCAAGTGCGCAAAACTTGTGCAGATCGCCATACGTCAGGAAAGAGTCCCAACGGCACGAACAAAGCCAGTAATCTGCCACGAGGAGGTGCCGAGCTATTTCCTCAATACTTTCTCTATTCACAATTATGCATTCATTCATGCTGCATTACCTCCATCTTTACGAGAAACCCCTTTATGCATCGCGGCTGATGATGTCCAGAGGGTTTGTAAACAGGCAGCCCAACAAGTCCGTCAGAAGAAAGCCCAGCAAGCATCCAGTTCTGTCCTAGTGCAGGATCTGGGTATGCCAGCCTCACCTCCGCCCATATTTGATCGACAATCAAGTCAAACACGGAAACGAACCAAGCCGTCCGCTCCGAGATCAGCTTTATCCAACTCAGTCGATCTTCCCGCACAAATGCGATCAGCACCGCTCACGCCACACACCATTATGACGTCCCAACACCCTCCACCACCATCCTCGATTCCACTCAATGGAATCATTTCCTTGACAGGGTCCAATGACTCCATTCCATCTTTTTCGGCCGCCCCCATCCTGAACCAGGACCCATTCCAGACCTTTGCTCCTCCGCCTCAAATGCACACTTCACGTCAGAATACCAGAGCTGTGGTTTATCCGATTCCAACACCGGTGGCAAGTCATTACCGTCCCCCTGGATCTATTCAGGGACAATTCAGTTACCATGCACAGTCTCAGATTCCAGATAGTGAGCTAATAGGACGTCACGAATACGCACGTCCATCAGCAAACCACCACGCATGGCCAGGAATGTCAAGCGGGTCTAATTCATTGCACGGTATGCACGCTGCTTCTCGTCATGCAATGAATCCCCCCCCTGCCCCCATAATGTACAACAACAGCAGTAGTAGTAGTTGGGGCCAAGCTCACGCTGGTTATTTCCCTTCAGAGTCTTTGTTTTTTTTGGACCTGCATGGCAATGATGGCATCGACGTTGCCCAATCATTTCCCCATTCGAATTCGGTTTCATATGGTCCAACCCCAAGTGGACAATATCGCTAATACCGCTACGATCCGCCGTCTCCTTTACATGTACCATATCACAACTTGACGCCGTATTACTCTTGATCAATGTTGTCGGACGATGTTTTTGGTGTCATGTGACTTGGGGTTGGCCAGCAAATCAGACTCACAACGTGTCCCTTCACTCAAAAGAGCGGTATTCCACATGCCATTTCCTCAGAGCCGCCGGTGATTCACGATGTTTCGGCAGTACCAATTGTGAACCTCTACTGGTCGTACCTCTCCGTCGACTCGTCCTTCCTCAGCTGTGGCGAGTTCCCGAGGTTCAACGCGCGCTTCCAGCTTGAGTAACAGTCTCTTGTTACCGAATGGAAGAGTGTTTGGCTCTATGAACACTGACGCAGAACTTGAGCCACAACCTTGTTCTCAGCCTCGTCAGTATGGAGGACCTCCTTCCAACACGTCCTCACAGTTTGATGAATCCATCAGTGCAGGCATTTGTGGCCAAGGAACGACCCCCCCGACGACCTCGATTCTGACCCTATATCAGTCCTCGGCATGTGAAGCGACTCAAGACTTATG
>JBBPQE010000527.1:0-17113 GCA_038092335.1 Boletus vinaceobasis
GAGCCAGGTACTAAGGGATACCACTTTTGGTCTCAATCCCGTGGTCGCATTATCTCCTCTTCATCTGCCACTTTCGATGAATCTGATCTCCCGAATTGTCGGAATGATCGAACAGACAAACGACAACCTTTAAATCCTCCGACACCTCCTAAAGGAACAAATGACAATTCTTCTGATTCGGATAGTGAAGGCCATCACGACTCCGATCATGTTCCAACTGATAGTCCACCAGATTCCCCGATTCGAGGAAACTGGCAACTTCCTCCTTCAGATTCTCCTCCGAGACGTGATATCCCTTCTGATAAAGGAGATGGACACGAGTGTCCTCCTCCAGTTCGACAATCACATCGATCACATTCTCACCAGGAACCTCCTCCTGTTCCACGCATTTATCGCAAGGAACCTTCTTCTGGTTCTGCTCCCACAGTTCCACCTGGTCTACAAGAATCTCCTTCTGTACTTGGACGTAGACATGAACCACCACCGCGTTCACCATCACCACCCGCCGAGGTCACTCACAGACCTCCTCCTACTTTTGTTCCACCTCGTCGATCTTCCCATATCCGGATTCCACGTATTAGACCGGATAACGTTTATGGTGAAAGACCACCTGTTGATATCGAAAGGGATATTCAAACTGGTCTTGATCCTATTCCGGAAGAACCGACACCGGCTCCTGCCGCTGGACCAAGTAATTGGCGAAACCCTTCTGATCCTGAAATGGATCAACGTCCAGAAGAGTTCTTTTCAGGAACTTTTATTAATTATCTACTCGCTGCCGCTGTGCAGACGAATGAAGTTCCAAAGCATTACCGGGATATCTTTAAACTTCCCGAGGACCAACAGAAGAAATGGATCGATTCCACTAAAGAGGAGTATAAATCTCTTATGGATCGTAATGTTTGGGAACTCGTCGACCTACCAAGGGATCGTAAACCTATCACAGGGAGATGGGTATTTGTTCAGAAAAGCGATGGACGCTCAAAGTCTCGCTTTGTCGCTAAAGGATTCACTCAAGTCTTTGGAATAGACTTTGAAGAAACCTTCTCGCCAGTAGCACGGTTTGAAACTGTTCGCTTACTTTTGGCACTTTCCGCCCTAGAAGACTGGGATATAGAGGCCCTAGATGTCAAGACCGCTTTTCTTTTCGGTGATCTTGATGAAGAAATTTATATGGAACAACCCGAAGGTTTTATAAAGAAAGGTTCAGAGAAGAAAATTTGTCGCCTTCGAAAGGCAATTTACGGCCTGAAGCAAGCAGCGCTTCAATGGAATAAGGCCCTCCACCAGTCTTTACTGAAAATGGGTTTTGCTCATACCCATTCAGATGCTGGTGTTTACGTTCACTTTAACGGCAAGGATATTATCATTCTTGTCATTTATGTTGACGATGCTCTTTTCTTGGGTAGTAATAGGAAATACCTCCTAGAGATCAAATCGCTCTTTATGAAGAAATGGGAATCATGCGACCTTGGTGAAGCTAAGGAATACCTTGGAATGCGTATTACCAGAGATCGCAAGAAACGAACTCTGAGACTTGATCAGTGTGCTTACGCTGACAAAGTTATTAAATGTTTCCAATTGGAGTCCTGTAAACCAGCTCCTACGCCACTCTCTTCCGGCTATATTCCTTCACCTTCAACCATCGAAGCAACCGCTTCTCTCCATTCTCGTTATCAGTCGGTCATCAGATCACTGTTATATATCATGCTTGGAACACGGCCCGACCTCACCTATTCTGTAATCAAGATGTCACAATTCTCTTCCAACCCTTTGGAAGAACACTTGCAGAAGGCGATGTATATCATTCACTATTTATCATCTACTAAAGATCTCTGCTTGTTGTACCAAGGTGCTGAAAATCATGGTTTCCTCGGGTTTAGTGACACTGATTGGGGAGGAGACGTTGAAACACGTCGCTCCACTACGGGTTACGCTATTTTCCTTGCAGACGGAATAGTCTCATGGCTTTCCAGATGACAACGGAAGATTGCTCTTTCCTCTACCGAAGCAGAGTATATTGGCATGACTGAAGTCGCCAAACAGCTCTCTTGGATACGGTCGTTATTCGGTGAACTGGGTTTCCCGAATATTCCACCTGTCGATCTCTATGTCAACAACCAAGGCGCTATCTTTCTCGCTTCGAATCCTGCCCAGGAAGGACAAACCAAACACATTGAAATACCCTTCCATTATATCAGAGAATGTGTTCAGGATGGAAAGATCAACCTGTTTTACATACAGACGAAGGATCAAACTGCAGATATCTTTACCAAGAATCTGACACGTGATCACTTCATGGAGAACCGGTCTGCTCTTGCTTTATCTCGCTATCCCTCATCTTCTTCATAATAGCGAGGGGGAGTATTGAAACTATTTAGTTTCTTATTGTCTAATGGACTATTTCCTACTTACAAGATCTATTATACTATAGACTTTGTGCCTTGTGCTTTGCACCTAGACGTGTCTTTATAGACCGATCTAGACTTTGATCACGTGACCTATGATGTCATGGTCCAGACCTATTGAAACAACCTTGAAGATCCTTAGCAATTGGATGCTAGGCTTATCACTAGAGACTATGGAAGAGGATTTAAGAAGGGGACTTTATCTCAAGGGGAGAACCAAGAGAACTAAACTGGAGGACGTCCAGTAGTTCCTTGGGGTTTATATAGTGCAGCCTAATGCGCACAGACCAAGCTGTACACTACTACATGTGGACATATTACGACGGTAATTAAATACGTGCTGCACACACACACGGTGTGGCAGAATGGAAGAGAAGAGAAGCATAACACAGTGATTACCGTGGGAAGGAATGGAAGCATAGAGCGGAAATGAAAAAGGAAGACATACGGTAATGAACGTGTGAACGAGATGAGATCTCGTGAGAAAGAGAATATAACTAAATAGGGAAAGCGTCTGTGAGCGCGAGGAAAGAAGAAGGAAATAGTTACAAGTCCACGTCTATGTTGTGAGATAAGATAATCACGTGGCTTGATAAGATTAGATAAGATAGGATCAAAGAAAAGATTAGGAAAAGAAATTGTCACTTCGTAACACCTATGACATCAGAACCCTCTACCCTGGTTCTAGACTCATGATGTCAGATGCTCAGTCATACTGACTGATGCTGACTGAGAGGCTTACAAATACAGCCAATGGCGTATCCCCCCCACTCTCCCATGGTTTGAGGGCATTACTATATGTAGTTCAAGCTCCGCTTGAACCTTACTCTCATATAGTATATAGGCAGGGACTATTCATCCCTTCAATCCAAGTTCTCATCGAGTCCTTCCAGTGCCTACATAGCACATCTAAGCTCTCTAGCTTACTCTTCATCAACACTCAAAGTTCGATTCCATCTCTGTGGTACAGACTCGTACCTGCTTAGTGAGTTTCTCCACTAAGCTTCATAACTCCCTGCTTGCCCTCAGCTGCGCACACAAAGAAGCCTTGTACCGCTTCTTTAGTCCTTAAGCTTTCAGTGTTATGACATCGCTCCAACCTTCCTTAACTTCGCCATAATAACCCCTTAGAGACAGGATACGAACTCTAGAGACGGGATACAATCCCTCTCTTATTCCCTTTCATACGATACGAAAACCATCATGTGACCCTGAGAACTCTCTCTCTTCCCACGATCCCCTGATTCCCTATCACGTGATAACCTCCTCTCTTTATCTTATCTCACCTCTCCTCTATCTCCGTATTCCCATGACGTCATCATCTAGACCACTCCAGACTCATGATGTCATCATGACATCATACGACGTCATACCTCACTACTACCAGCCCTATTTAATCTCTGTGAGTCTAGACGACTCCCTTTCCCTCCTTATCTCTACCTTTCTATTATATCCCACAGTCCTTACCATACTTAGACGTTTCCTCTCACCTTATCTATAGCATAGCATGGTCTGTGCACCATTCCTCTTAGTATATATAGGGACCACTCTGTCGTACTTAGGTCCTCAGAGTTATCAATATTGTCTTGTCCTCTCATTGGTCCTCCCCCAGATTCAGAGACCACAAGTCTACTTCTCCACTTTAGTCCAAGCGATACTAAGACTCCTTTACCCCTTTGCCCTATCGTCGTGAGGATCAAGAAGAAGATAAGATCTGCGCATAGTAAGCCGCAGTACGATCCAAGATCAAGATAGTTAAGGTCTACGAAGCAATCTTGCCAATATCCGCTACGAGAGCTCTTCTTTACCCTTTTCCTATTATCGTTTACCCCCTTTCTCTTCTTTGAGGCTCCAGTGTTCCTCTCCAGTCCTACACTGCAAGCTAGCTAGACAGGATCGTAACATTCAGGACCTAGGTTATCACTTGAACTCAGGAAGTGGAGGGGATATGATCTCAAGGGGAGAAACCAAGAGAACCAAACTGGAGGACGTCCAGTGGGCTCCTTGGTGTTTATATAGTCTGGCATAATGCGCACAGACCAAGCTGTACACTACTACATGTGGACATATGAAGATGGTAATTAAATACATGCTGCACACACATGGTGTGGCAGAATGGAAGAGAAGCATAGCACGGAAATAACCGTGGGAAAGAATGAAAGCATAAAGCGGAAATTAAAAGAGAAGACATATGGTAATGAGTGTGAGAACAAGATGAGATCTGTGAGAAATGAATGTAACTATAAGTGTCTGTGAGCACAAGAGAAGAAGAAAGGAAAGTTACAAGTCCAGTGTATGTTGTGAGATTAGATAAACGCGTGGCTTGATAAGATTAGATAAGATAAGATCAAAGAAAAAGATAGAAAAAGAAATTGTCACTTCATTACAGCTCCTTGAGAGCTTGCGTGAATCAGTCCTTCTGCTCTCCTTTAGGAACGACGAGTGTTGATTGACGACGAGCAGAGTCCAGGAGGAGAGCCTTGATGACAAAACCGTCCCAGACATTTTGCTGCGTTAGACCGGTGGCAAATCTTGGGCCATTGATTGATGTTGGCGCAATCTTTTGGCTGAATGTGATATTGTACAGATGTGCGCAGTTTGTGAACGATGTCCTGTAATGGGAGTGATCAGAAGAATGGTAACAGATCACGGACGTGGACCAGATGCACACCAGGAGAGGTTCGCTAGATTGTCAAATAGATCAATCATGCACTTCTTGAGGAACACATGACTGGAGACCTGAATAATATCAGGAATTGTGTCATAATAGTAGCGATGCTGCCCCTCGACATAAAAGTTTAGTTCGTATGTAATCTTGCAGTCTGGCATCTGCATTGAACGCTTTCACCTGATGACAAGAGTTAGCACTTACATCAGGGAAACTGTGATGGAAAGATAATCCTAGATAATCCTTGAAGGCAATTGATAATCCATTATAATTCATTATAATCTTTATAAAAACCTCCTTCAAGGATTATCTAGGATTATCTTTCCATCACAGTTTCCCTGATGTACGTTCACACTGCAGATGGACATGTTTGGTGGCCACAGGACCATGGTCGAGTGTGTAGAGTACAGCGTTGCGTTGCTCTGCCTTGGTGAGTAGTTGACCCTTCAGTGTACGCTGGCAGGTGTCATTCTTGCAGGTATGACAGGGAGGAAAGAGCGCAGCGGGTACTATGGACCGGGTTAGGGAAAGGCTGAGTGTGATAATGCATTGACGACGTACGAACACCATGAGTTAGTCCAAACTGCTCGAAAAGGGTGTACATCAGGGGAACTGTGATGGAAAGATAATCCTAGATAATCCTTGAAGGGGGTTTTTGTAAAGATTATATTCAGAGGCTGTCCATGCCAGACACCGAACCTCAGCAGAGGCCAGAGGGTTGAGACTTCCTCGTAAGACAAATCGCACGCATCAGCGAGAAATCCTTGGATCCCATCAGAGAGATAGGCTGGGGGTTCATCCTCGGGTTGGGCAGCGGGCTGAACGAGAAGGATGTCTTGTTTGAGGGAACTGGCAAGATTGATGAAACTGGCGACCTGCTGGATGGTAACATGTAACATGCCAGGATGGCTGGATAGCACATGCTTGACGGTTGCGAGCGTAGCCATTGCTGGCTAGTATGATATCGAGGTGCTGCTACTGCGACCGTCAGCCACCTATCCTGCATGTCACGCGTGACGCATAGAGACGCACGTGACGCAGATGGCGCACACGGGACCGAAATCCGATTTTCCCAACGCCCTCCTGAATTCCGTGTTCTGCACTTTTCTCACGGTCGGGTGGTGTTTACCCATTTGTTGTCCATGCTGTCTCGCAAAAGAGTTCTTGTTTATTCACGGGAGTCATCCGGCTATCCCTCAAACTTGGAGGCCAGTTCCAAGCCGTTGAAAAAGCTCTTCAAGATGTCCCTTAGTCCAGGGCCATACGGACAGGCTCTTAGCTCTACTACCCGGCGCATATAATTTCAGCGTCCTGTCAGCGGTGCGCCATGTCGCAGAAGCACGAGACACTGGCAAATTTCCTCACTGGTAGCCGCCCACTTGGTACGCTCCTTGGATGAAAATCATGATATCCATTCCAGTCGTCGGCGCCGCAAGGACGCGATACCCACGCGCGAGCCTTCCAATAGGTGGATCGAATTAGACGTTCAGACACGCGTATCTATGACCTAACTTTACCAACTCCCACATGATGTGAACACGCACCGAGGATTGTTTGACTCCAGGCGTACAACGTGCGGTGTTCGTGCTCATCTCACTCGATGTCCCCATCTGCAGCAAGTACCAATCAAAATTCTCTCGGCGAACCAGACGAGTCGACACGACTTCTACCTGACGAGGAACATGGGGGCAGCTCAGCATCGTCACAAGCCAACGGCGCAACGCCCCTTCCCAAAGCCCAGCTTGGTGCCCTCATCGCCGTCCGCACCGTCGATCCCATCGCCTATACCCAGATCTTGCCGTACATCAACCAACTCCTCGCAGATCTGCATATCGCCGAACCAGAACAGGTTGGGTTTTACAGTGGGCTCATCGTGAGTACGGGTCGATCCCTGTAGGCGTGCGTGTATGCTGTGCTGATGACGACAACAATGCTGTTACGAGTACTTTAGGAGGGTGCGTATGCGCTTGCGCAGGCAATTTCGGTGTACCAGTGGGGTAGATTATCGGGTATGCAGGTGACGAAATACTGGCTCTTTGTGTGTCTGACATAAACCATCGTCCGAAAAGATATCATTGGTCGGCGTCCCGCCGTAATATTCAGTGCCATCGGCATCGCGGTGACGACCATTGGGTTTGGGTGGTCGACGTCCCTCATTACTATCCTTGCATCACGGTTCCTTGGTCTGTTTTTTTTCTCGTCCTTTGGTCACTGCCGTCCAGGATTTAGTTCATGATCACTATTCTAGGTGGATTGGTAGCAGGAAACATTGCCGTCCTCCACTCAATATTGGTCGAGATCACCGATGACACCAATCAAAACATCGCTGTGCCGATATACAGCCTCTCATGGTCGACGGGGACTATTGTCGGGTGCGTTTGTTTCATTTCGTATCACATGACTGGAAGTTGATTCTCTGAGATGCATCGTAGACCACTCATTGGTGGGACATTTGCGAATGCTGCGACACGGTACCCAACATATTTCTCATGGCCTATTTTTGTGGACCATCCCTATCTTCCTCCTTGTGTCGTTAGCGCTGTGTATGCGCTCCTGGGATTTGTGTTGGGGTATATGTTCATAGAAGAGGTTTGTGTACGAGAGAACGGTGCAGAAATAGCATGTGTTGACCTGTTCACTCTGGTTCCAACAGACACTTTCAAGTAAACGAAAGGGTTCCACGAACGGTAGCAAGCCATCTTCCGCCTCAGATATAGACCCAGGTTCGACTGAGAATCGATCTATGGGTGCGAAGGCACTCCTCGCGGTACCCGCCCTGCGAGCATTGACGCTCTCCGGACTCGCGTTGAGCTTCCTGAGCTCCGCATTCGACGTCGTCTTTACCCTCTTTTGCTATACACCTATCGACGCGGGTGGTTTGAGCCTCGAGGTGAGTGTTCCATTACATCGGGTACTCGTGTGGGGCACTTGGATGACTTTCCCTCGTGTTGCCACGCCTCGGTGGATCTTTTTTTATATTCTCATTTCTACTCCCTCGTTCCTAACACATTCGACAGCCATCGACCATCGGCAACTTCCTCGCCTTTGCCGGTACGGTCGCTGTCCTCCTCCGACTCGTCGCCTTGCCCTACATCCTACGCCGATTCAACTACGCCACGACGTACAACACGTGCATGTATCTCTGGCCTGTCGCGTTTTCATTACTGCCATTGCTGAACGCACTCGCACTCACCCGCCCGCCTGCGCATTCTGAGATGCACCCGGGAATCGGTATCGGGAATATGATCGGGAACACGACGGGGGTCGAGGTCAGCATCTGGATCGGCCTCGCGCTCGTTCTCGCACTGTCCAAAATCGCAGCGATCCCGTATAGCATCACGATGCTCCTCATCAAACGACATGCCCCCGGGTTGTCCGCGCCGGTGCCCACGCCCACGCCTGTCGGCATCTCTGGCTCTGGATTCACGCCTGGTACACCCGTCACTGGACCTACAACTGGAAAAGGAGCGGGCACGGGGTCAGCCCTCGGCCGAAGCAACGGTCTCGTCCAGCTTGCCATGTGTCTCGGACGCGCGGTCGGTCCTGTCGTCGTCAGTACGCTCTTTACAGCGCTGAATGGCTCGACGTGGGCGAGACGGTGGGGCGTCGGGTGGATGTGGTCGATCGCCATGGTGGGTCTTGCTATGGTCGGTGTGGTGGTGACGAGGGGGATTCGGTGACCACATCACATCGTGAGGAGAGGCGTAGCCCGCGCGCGCGTCGATTCATATGCGTGTCTCGGACGTTTGGACAAGGCGACGTTATTTTGAAGGTTCTGATTATATAGCGTCGTGTGCCCCCCCCCCCTGTTGTTTTGGCTCGTCGGTCGCGTCGACATGAATAGACGGCTCTCATATCCATACATGTGCACACCTCCTGAAGCACTCGTGACTGGCACACCACACCACGAGATTGAAAATGACGATTCTTAATACTGGCCTTGATTATATTCAGAAAGCATCCTGGGCACATACTCTAGCTCTTTTGTTCTTGATAGCCAGTTGTATTGCTTGGTTTGTGGTCGGACAAGCCAAGGAAGATTGATTCAGACACGTGTAAATTGATTTACTCATAGTCTCCCGAGAGACGTTCCAGGACGATACCATAGCACGCCAAATCGTACATAAAAAGAAAAGTCTTACCTGACGAACGGACGTGCAGGTAATGCGGAACGACCCGAACAAAGCACAAGGGGTAGAAACACGATTGGATCAAAACTCTGACAGCGTACACCGATACATGGAACACAAACGGATCCCCGCCATTCCTCCGACACCGCCCTCTCTCGTCCACTTTACGCACACGTTACACATACACGCTCATGACGGGGGGGACCGAGAATGAAAGGAAATTGGAGAATATTTAGTGCTTGCAGTCACCGCACTTGCAGGTGCAACTAGATGGAAAGAAAGAAAAAGGCGAGGCCGACGATCAACGACGTGGTCCGGTGGTGGGTAGGGAGTATAGACGTACGTAGAGGTGCAGCTGCATGTTTCGGTGCCGGAGCAGCACGCTTCGTTGACGAGGATGGAGGTGGTCTGCAAGAACGCCGCACAACGCGTCCGTCAGCGGTCACGTCGTCGACAACGCACGAAGGAAGGGGGGACCATCACTCACAGCCTGCATGATGTTGTATGTGAAGGATGATAGAACGAGTTGCTTGGATGTGTATGGACTGGAGAATGAATATCTTGGACAAGGAGGGGGGGATTTTATACCTCTCGTAGACCTCAATTCGGTGTACCTCCTCATCCGGATATTCTGGAGATCAGGTCGGCAGACACCGCGTGTGGCGTATCTCATCCCACACGGCCACTATCGGGCGACTTCAAATTGTCCCTTTTCCCGTCAGACGACCCCAGGGTGAGCCAAAACGGGATGAGATGCCAACCGTATCTTTTTCTTGTTTCGTTGCTCCTCATGGAGATATCTGAGAAAGAGGACAATCGAAAGGAAAAGAATAAGGAAACCAAGAACAGCATTGGCAGGGGAGCAAAAGGCGATGAGGCGTTGCGGCCCCCGGCGAGCATAATGCGATGACGTTTGGGGTTACCAACAAACTTGCATGCGCGTGCAGTGGTTGGACAAACAACCAGCTGACGCGGATCCTTGTCTGTGTTTCGGTGTTCCTCTGGATACCTTGTCCCTGGCTGGGTGACCCTACTAATCACCGTGACCCTTATTCACACAGGACCATGCTTGTCTAACGAGGATGAGGAGAAAAAAGGGTCCACAGCTTACCCGCCCGCCACTGTGATATTGATGAAGGCCATCTATGCGCGAAAACCTTATAGCACCAAATCTGGGGCAAGAAACCCTCAAACGTTTAGTGAGCATATCCCCATTTGGAGACATCGCGGGAAATCCCATATTACCAAGCACCCCTTCAACTCGTGACTCGTCTTCTGGGCATACCATTTAACCAGATATGCGTAAATTGACACGGTACACATGTTATCATTGCTCTATGTTTGCATGGACCAAATCGGTCGAGGTGATGGGGAAGTAGCCAGGAAACGCCCGAACCAAGTCCAGCTGATGCATAGCGTGTATGTGAACACCCTTGAAGAGGCACCGACGGGAATGAAAAGGACACCACACAGCAGACCACCTTTGGATCAGATAGTCCGCAGGTCCAACGTTCCCGAGTGGAGCCACCAAGATAGACAAGTAGAACCCACATGAGAAAACTACGCCGGGCAGAAACTTCCAGATTCGTCTTGCTGCGGCCACTGCCCTGTGGCAGACAGCATACCATTGTCGGGATGGCTGGTAGATGGTTGGGGCGAAGAGAGACAAGACCATGAGGCATGTGTGATGCGGCCCGATCAAACAGCGTGATGTCGGGTCTCGAATAATGTGTGAATCATCGAACAGCATCGTGTACGATAGGGAACCAGTGTTTCTTCTGATACTTCTGCCAACAAGCATCGCGTACCCCGTACCCGGTCTGAGGTGTAAAGGTCATCTAAGCCATCTTCGTTGGATCCCTTGACGGAAGAGTATCGATAACGCCAAGCGAACACGCAGCACTACAGCACGCACGCGAAGCCTGCCAAATATAGAAAGGAGCTTGGTGTCCTCCTGTCGATGTGAAGAGGGGGCTGTTCCCCTTTCCACAGCGACAGTATCTAGTCCAATGACTGGTTTTGCTCGACGAAAACATGTTGGGCAAAGGCGAGCGACGTTTCAAGGCCAAACCCGAGGAAATGTTCGGAAGACCTGGCCATAGGACACGATCTATACGTGGAATTGACGACAGCGGATCGCAATGACTGGGTCTTGTCGTCTGGTGAGCAGGAGCTGGACCCGCCTTGGGGTATCAGAACGCTCTGGAGAGATCTTGGGCCGGACCGCAGGGCAAGCCTAGTCACACAGACCCTCGACGTCCCATACACTCAGGACCATGCCGGTGTGCGCCTGGTACCCATCTTAGGTACAGCTGCTCGCCTGGCCGTTCCAGAAGAAGACTGAAGACTGAAGGAATGTCCCAGTGGGTTTTGGGGGAGAAATGTCCAAACAGCGTGAGTCTCGTCGTTATATAGGCTTGACCGCGCGGGTACCCTCCCAGTGGTTGTCACGATGTGATCATGACCGCGAAGGTTCCTTTCGCGGAGATAGTAGCTGGCTATTGATTGGGAGATAATGGCGACATACGACGTAGACCGACTATGCAACGATTGTGAGGACTTGTATAAAAAACGAATTTATACGGAAAAAAAAGCAAGTGTAGAATCGTCGTAGATATTGAGAGTCCGACAGATACACGTGATGCCCATTCGCGCTCCGCCCCGAGTCGGCAACCTCGGGCAGATGCGCCTGGCACTTGCCTCTGTTCACACGCACACCCAATGCATACCTACAGGACCCAGCGTAGTGCGCCAACAGCTCGCCCGTTTCAAAATACACAAGATATATCATATCTACACAAGCAGATTGGCACTGACCAAGTCATACGATTGTCATATCGGCGAGTCGGAATGATCGGAACGGCTCAAGAGTCAAGACACAACATTCATTAACACTTTCCATCGTGTCTCGGGTTGGAATAGGGTGGGGGTCTTTGATTATCTGTTTATCTAGCGTCGAGTGCCTGACACGTCCCAGTACGACGAGGCAATGACGCGCCGAGTTTGTACGCCGGAGAAGGAGAGGCTCACCTGAAGACGGACGGCGGGTATGGAACAACCGACAAAGGTAGAAACGTGATCAGATTGAATGAGCCACCCTGCGCCTGACAGCGTACACCATACATAGACACAAGGACTTCCACCAATCCAGCTCTCGCACGGAACCACCCAGACACTACGAATACACTGGGAACCAGAAACGATGAAAACTTGGGGGAAACGTTTGGGTTTGTTGCTGAAACAAACACCAGCTCAACGATTGGCGTTTAGTGCTTGCAGTCACCGCACTTGCAGGTGCAACTAGATGGAGAAAAAAAGCGAGCCATGCAATCAACGACATGCCTCGTTGGTCGGCGGGGAGTGAAGACGTACGTAGAAGTGCAGGTGCAGGCGTCTGCG
Organism: Boletus vinaceobasis; assembly: GCA_038092335.1. Lineage (NCBI taxonomy): Eukaryota > Fungi > Basidiomycota > Agaricomycetes > Boletales > Boletaceae > Boletus > Boletus vinaceobasis. Next base: position 12,606 of record JBBPQE010000527.1, read on the forward strand.
CCGGAGCAGCACGCATCGTTGGCGGGGATGGAGATGACCTGCAAGAACGTCGCACAACGCGTCCATCAGCGGTCACGTCATTGACAGCGCGCGATGAACAAAAGCAAGCCATCACTCACGGTCTGCATGATGCTATATGCGAGTGATAAAACGAGTTGTTTAAATGTGGAGGGACTGGAGAATGAGTACATCCCTTCAGGGTAGGAGGGATTTTATACTTGCCTCTCGAGCCCAGACCCCTGTTTGGTGTTATGTGTTTACAGCACCAAGTACAGCACTGTCCAAAAGCAATATCCCCTCGTCCGGATATGGCTCCCACACGGCCGCTATGGCTGATTTGTTCGATCCGGCAGCCCCAGGAAGCCAAGGACGGGATGGATTGGATACAGGATGCAAATTACAGCGTAGTTTTTCCTTGTTTCGTTGTTCCCGATTCGGAGTCGGGAAAGACGAAAAGAATAAAGAAACAAGAACAACAGGGGAGAAAAATGCGACGAGGCATTCACTGATCCCTAGGAGTACAGCGCAGCAGGTCGGTTTGGGGGTATCGGCCATCTTCTATGCACGCGCGCAGTCGTTGGGCTGATAGCCTGCTGGTCCGGATCCTTGGGTCTCGGTGTTCCCCCAGATACGTTGCCGTTGAGTGTGTAGCCCTATTTCCGCCAGGGACTTCTGGTGACTTGTCCAACGGGATCCAAGGGTCCGCACCCCACCCACATGCCACTGTGACACAGATGAACGACCGCCCATGCGTGAAACTTGATCGCCCATGCATGAAACTCTACAGCACCAAGTCTGAACTCCCAGGGGTGATAAGCACTGCCCACGGCGGCTTAGAGGCATTATGGGAAAGCCAAGCCCATCTGCGGCGGCGGAGCCCATACCTCAAGCACGCGGGAGTGAAGAAGTTATCAGCCACCACATGAAGCCTGTACATCGTCCCTCTGGGCATAGTTTAACCACAGATGGCGTAAATGAACAGCAACGCGCGTGCTGTAGCAATCGCTCCATGCCTGCGTGCATCAGATCGGTAGGGGTGAGGGATTTTCGTGTAGCCATTTTCCAAAATCATTCGAGGCAAGTTGAGGGAACTGCCAGAACCAGGTCCACTCCATAAGAAGCACCAACGGGGATGAAGAAGACATGGCAACAGGCTGCCATCGGATCAGATGCTACACAAGCCCAACATTCCTAATTGGAGTCACCAGATGGATAATAGAGCTCAGGCCTCAGGCGTGGTTCCCCGGGAGCACTGCGCGAGGTGGGAGATATGCGGCGACAAGTAGATGTCCATATTCGTCTTGTTGTGTGGTAGATGACTTGCCATTGTTGGGATAGCTGTTAATAGTTGGGGCGTAAGGAGAAAAGACGGCGAGGTGTATGTGAAAACCTATCACGTGATCTGCGAAAACGAGTCGTTGTGAACCGATGATCGGAAAACATCGTGTACGATAGGGAACTTGTATGGTTGCCTGAAGCACCTCTGCTGGACCCCTTGATGAGGGAGCCACGTCGTCCTCCTGGCAACATCCTGGGGATGATCTCTCCGTTCATAGTGACAGTGTTCGGTCTAGGATATGACCGTCCCCAGCGTATACGATGCTAGAAAATAGGCGACCGACACTCCAAGCCAACCCCGGGGATGTTTCGGAAGGCTCGGCCACAGGATACAGTCCCTATATGGAATCGACGATGACGGGCGCGCCACTGTGTCTTGTGGAGTCAGGGCAGCGTCGACGGTCACGTAACAGAGAGGCTTGCGTTGGATCGCAGGGTAAGCGTCATACGAGCACATCCTACACAGACAGAATGGCGCCAATGTTTGCCCAGTATCCGCCTTCGGCACAGACGTTGGCCTGGCCATTCGAGAGGAAGAGAAAAGACTAGAGCAAACGTCCCAGCGGGTTTGGGGAGAGAAATGAACGTCAAAACAGCGCGGTCGCCTGAAGGTCAAGTTATATGGGTTTGACCGTGGGGGTACTAGTAGTACCCTCACAGTCGTCGTCACGAGCCAGAGAGACTGAGTTTCCATTCCGAGCTAGGACGCGGAGACAGCTGGCTATTGATCGGTAGGAGATAATTGCGACGTACGATTTCCTAGCAGTCGTACTTGTGGAATGGCGTCGTAAAACTCGTCCTGGATGCCCTGGATTTCTCGGTACGCGGTATCATGTCAATGGAATGCATACCTGATTTGCCTATCTCCACCTTCCGAACAGACACCTGAAGATTTATCACGCATTTTTGGGTGTCCGAATGGGCCATTTCTTTACTCGGTGACTACTCGTTCACCTCCCCAGTACCTTACATTCCTGATTTATCAACTATTTCAGGAGAAATTACGGTATATGGTTGGTGTACAGACACTGATAACTACATGGTAAAACGAATAGTCCCAATGCGAACGGAGGAATAATGGATGGTAGAATGTGGGGCGAAACGACGAATTGGCGAGACAGAAAGAAAGAAAGTGTGAGGGCACATACTCTATCCAAACTAAATGATCTCAAACACCTTCACTCGGATGTCCTTGGAGTTGGTCCGGCACGGAACTCCCGGAATAATAATCTCGTGCTCCGCAGCGACGCGCTTGTATTGGCCATTTGACTGCCGCTCAAGCAAGAGCGCGTTGAATGGACGCTCGAGGCGGACAATCAGTCGCAACGCCTGTGTGTGGAGGTCTACCCGAGCTGAAGGCTCAGCATGTAAGGGAGAGGTTGACGCAGAAGTATCGTCAGTACCATGATCTGAGCCCGCATTGGACCTGGCACCGAGCTCATCGTCGGCCGCGTCGGACTCAACTTCGGACTCATCATCGTCAGACACAAACCCATCAAGTGGATCACTGAGATCACAGAGCCAGGGGTGTACAAAGACGAGGTTCCGTGGCTTCTTCAACGGCATCATGTCCGCAGTCCTAAACTCCACTTTGCCGAGCAATGAGACTGTTGCGCGATAGAGGTTCCCCTGATTGTCACCTAATTCTTGTACGCCCATCTTTGTAACAGAGAACGCGATGTACGGGAGCTGAAAACAACAGTTTGAAAATGTTGCTCGAGGGAGTTGGATAACTCGGAAATAGAATGCTCGGGAATTCCCTGGTGGCAATTGAGTGCGCAGCTGTTCAAATCGCGTATCCAGTTCACCGGCCTCCAAAGGAGGTGGGCTGTACGGTGTCTGGCTGTAGACGGATAGGGAGGCGGGAAGAGCGGAATTGTATGCCATTGATTTCCCTGTCCATGCGATGACAATTACATCTCCTGAGTGAGCGACGATGTTCTCTAAAAGGTGGCCGAGAGCTGTGCTTCCCAAGCCATAGCGAGGAGCGATATCGCTGGAGAATATTCCGATCAAGGAGTACGCGATATCCTCCTTAGTGTCGATGCTAAGCGGAGTTTCTCTCGCACTCCCAGATCCTCCGGACGAAAGTCGGCGATGGTCTCTGGAGCAACTCCCATGGTAAGAGCTAGCTCCTCCTTGATGACAGAAGATTCTTTGTGGTTGGTGCACGTGTCATTCAGATATGGTTTCTCGTAGAACCGGATAACCCTCGATGCAAGAAGTTCTTGTAAGGTCCAAGCGCGAGTCATCCATCGGCTCTTCATGAGGTTGCTGGGTTCTGATGAGGACAAGACATCTGAAAGATAGACAAGGGTTGCCGCTGCTTCCTTGTACCAGGTATACATGGAAGTGAGGGACTGACTCAAGACCGCACCCGCGGTCTTGTCGATACAGCATGTATCCGACCAAACCCATCGATAACCGTCCTCGCGGGCCGTTGCAGAGAATTGGCGGAGCTTCTCATTCAGTGGTGATTTGTCCAGACGCCAGACCGAATCAATCAAGTTGACATCCTGGAACGTTGGTTCCTTTCCCTCCCATGTGGGAGAGAACATGATCCATTCGAAGTATTTCACGACAGCTTGAAGGATGCACATGTCATCTATCTTCGTGGTTGCGGTCTCGGAGACGAGCTTCTTGAAGGGCGTTCCCGATTTGAACAGCTGGACCCGCTCTTGTGCATCACACAGCCGGCCAGTTGTGGCATCAATGAGGACAAGCGGACAGAGCTTGAAGATATCATGAATAATCCTATGAATAGCGGCGATCGTCTCGTGCGGAGGGGTATAGTTTTCCTGTAGTCCTGTAGAACATTATCAACACATGGCCCTCGGGGTAGTATCGGAGATGCGCACGGCGTATTTCCTCGTCTGGGGAATTCTCCATGTTTAAGAGCATCCGAAGGATAGCATTGATCGCTTCACCATAGTCTTCCGCGCCGTGAAGCGCCGCATACTTCCTTTCGTATCCCCGGTGCGACGACGAATCCTGCTTGATCACCTAGGTATGGGGACGATGACTCATGAGTCAGGAAGCTGCACCATCAGCAAATTAGAGTGTTGCTTATCACACTTTATTTGCTTTTTTTACACTTATCAGACCTGAAATAATACCGGCAAGAGTAATAAGCACGATAAGCGCGTTTAAGTAATTATCCTGGCATGTCG
>JBBPQE010000528.1:0-17112 GCA_038092335.1 Boletus vinaceobasis
CCATAGCTTTCTCCACAGGAGGGTGGTCTCCTACAGCGCCAGAGTGGAAACAACTGCCAAAACTACATCGGAAACTGCTTCTATAACGGTAATCTCACCTCGTCAGTACCTGAAGCGTCTGCTAACACGCATATTCGACCACAGATTGCGTGGGTGTGTTTGCTTACCCAAGTGACACCATCGGGATATGCAGTGCAGGCACGTTCAACGGCTGCCCTTGCGACAAGTGTGGCAGCGGGACTGGCTACATCGGCAGTTGCTCTGCGAACGGCTGCGACGGGTTCCAGGGGAGATGCACCTCTGGAACTTTCGAGGGCTGCCCTTGCGACTAAGCCTGCATGCTTCATGTAGAGGAGTAACAAAGACGCGTTTCGTTTGATCCCCCTACACTCGTTTGTTTTCTGTTTACCCCTCTCGAACAATCACGTTTTTGATCGAGGTACTCGTACACAATAGTCTATTTTAGACGTGCATCCTGGAAACGTGGAATACAGTTATGGACATTATCTCTTCTGGTCAATTCCGAATGTTTCCTTGCAAGTTCGGAAATCTTGGGACAGTGATTTCAACGATTGTTTTCGGTCGATGGTCAATCAAACAAGCACGCGACCCTCCATTCGATTGCGGAAGTTTATATATGTTGTGTAATTTCCGTCTTTGACCGTGGCGCCATCGATTTGTCGGATTGGAGGGTGTTCAATGTGCTTCTCAGTTTTGATCAAGAAACCGGAAATGCATCGCCGAACATTTGCTGTTTGTGTGGACTATTCTGCTATCACACCTTCACTTGTGGGGCCATGGTATGATATACACTGCAAGCCGGCTGTAGGAAGTCTGTATCAAACGAACGACGAACTAGTACGGAAACGAAAGTTGTGAATGTCGGGCATAAACAAAGGTGGAGTGTCTGGGTATACTATATATCATGAACATACAGCCCACGTGAACGGCAACGGCGCTGCCTACCGACTAGTACTAGTACCAGTCGTAGTCGTACAGAAATAACGACAAATCAGAAAGAAAATTCGGCGCACACGGAGAGCCATCAAAAGTACGATAGGCCAGGGAGATATTCCGCGCTTTTCACATACGTGACCCGCTTCGTTCCATTACAGTTCCTCCAAATGAGGCTCCTGACGGCCTGCGTCGACTGATACCGTCGTTCGTACAAGTCCATGTTGTACGAGACGTCTTCCCGAGACAAGGTCGTCACGCACGCGTGATCGACAAATTTCAAGCCCCTCGACGAGAGCATGTCACCATTCTTTCTTGACCCTGACCACCAGTCGTCCATCGACTCGCCGTATTTCTCGAGACCTGTCACGACGCCCACCACAGGTACTCTCTCCGGTACGGCAGATCGAACGGCGTTGTAGATCTTCTTGGCGATGCCTTCTTTCGGTCTCAAACAGTACACGAGGAGGTCGATACCACGCTCGGTGTAGAGGTCGCCGATGGTCTTTTCAGGGGCATATTCATTCCCGAATCCGGGGATATCATAAATATCGAACGCATGTCCGTTGATGTCCACCCTGTATGCGGCCGGTGCCAATGTACAAGGGTGCATGTCGGTGCTGAAAGGTGCGTCTTCGCGCCCGAGGATCAGATTCACGAGGGAGCTGATACCCATCCCAGTGCGTCCGAAGACGACAATGACGTGCACTCGGTCGCCCTTTTCAAAAAAAGGTTGTATGAACAACACATCCTCCGAATACACTGGTGAAACAGTGCTCGAAAGAAATACTCACATTGTCTACTGGCATGGGCATCGTTGGGGATTTGGGTTCGAATAGGGTCAACCCGCGCAACCGACTTAGCACGGGCGTTTCGCTGAAGAGCTTGGTATGTGCGAAGAACTTTGTCGACGCCATCCTAAAGGCGGGAGGGTTGGAACACGCACGCAGTGATTGGGTGAGAGTTGTTTGGAGCTCGACAGCGGCGTTCTGGTCTTTAGAGTAGGGGTCTTTTAAGAAGGTGTTCCCAGCAAGACGAAGGACGCCTCATGGAAAGGGTGCCGCACGCCCGCGCTGGGTACATGCTTTGCGGTGGGCCCCAGTCCCGGGTTCATGTTCTGATTCCCCACCCTTATCCCGTCGAAGTAACCACATCATGCATACCCCGCGGCACGAATATCCTTTTTTCCCGTTCCTTGGGTCGTATCATTGTCAAGATTTGGCATGCAGGAGACCTCAGGCGACTATCATCACTCTTTCGGCGTCACAGAACTCTCGCGTGGACAGCTGCAGGGTCCCCTCGTGTTCTGATCTGTCGTTCCGAGAGCGATAGCTCGATCGTCCGCGAACGGACAAAAGCGCAGGCATTTTACGTGTTGAAGACGCGAATAATGCAGCGACGAGGGATGTTGCGATGATTATCTTGTCCCAGGTTCGGATGGGGACCCTATGTTGGCCTAGGAATGACTTTGCTATGAAATCACGTCAATGTGAGGAGTTCAACACGTGTAAGGGCCTCACGATAACTGATACGGGTCTCGTACGCCCAAGTTGCGCTAACATTCCAGAAACGAACGTTCTATCTATCTATCCTACACACACACAGCAGGAGCTCTCCACGAGCTATCCGTAAACGTGCGTCGCATCACATGTATCGCACAGCGTCACTGCCAGAACTTTGGCGAGTGCTAACGCAGGACAGCTGAGAATGAGCATGTGCCACCCAGCAACACCAACCGAAGTGACATACACATGTTTCATTAATTTCCAATAAGCATGTCTCCTCGGCGAACCCATCTCCCAACACCTCTCTTCTCCGCCCAACAGTTCCTCATGATAAGTTGCTTCGCTGCCTTTTCTGACTTGGAGAGTCTATCTTTGAACATCGCATCGCAGGTAGTCGAGGCATCCAAGGTTGTAACACAGGCATGGTCGGCGAATACCATCCGCCTCGCTTTCAGATCGGCTTCGTTCGTCAACCACCAATGATCCATGGTCTCACCATATCGCTCCAGACATGTTATCACCGCGACAATAGGCACGTCGTCCGACACCGCGGACCGTATCGCAGTATAGTTTTGATGACCCGCGTTCGCGTCCCCGCGTGTACCACGCAAACAGTTCACGACGAGGTCAACGCCAAACTGCGCGTCGAGTTCTCGAAGGGCTTTGGTGATGGCGGAAGTAGGACATTTGAAGGAACCAAAACCGGGCGAGTCGATGAGTCGGAAGGAGCGACCGTTGAGTGTGAAAGGGTAGGCGATGAGGGATTTGGTACAGGGACTGACGTCGGTGGAGACGGGTGCTTGGGAGATGCCTGTAATCGTGTTGATAAGAGAGCTGACGCCGACGCCTGTTTGGCCGATTATGACGACGTTGAAGACGTCCTGGGTGATGGAGCACGAATGATCAGGATGGGTATGAGGGGGTGATGAGTGATGGGGAGGTTGGACGCGAACTGACCTTGTCGCTGAGGGCATCTTCGTAGGCAACTTTCTTCAAAAGGTCACTGACGAGAGATGCTTTGGAATCTTTACGAAGAAAGGCAGGGAGAAAGTGCATGCCAACGAACTGTCAAAAGGGCACGGTTCGAACTCGGACGCGGGGCGTTGATCGGGTTCAAAGGAAAGCGCAGGGTGGCGGCACTGCTTTCGAAAGTTTGGATTGATAAGTAGCTATGCGGGAAAGAGCGGAAACGTTGCGAGTTGTCCGTCGAGGTTTGACGACAACAAGACCTCGAGGCGTGAAGCCGTTGGTGATACATATTGGGGGAACGAGCGGTGCCAAGCATAGCCCAGGATCACGTGTTGCAACTATCTAATTAGCCAAATAAAATTCTTTCTTTCTTTCCTCTATCTCGAGATTGTATCGCCATGGATTGTCACCGTACGTTGTGTAACACACCTTCATGGTGGTAAACTCACTCGGATGGTGGGCTCACAAGTTGTTGTTGCCAATGGCCGGCCTAACAGCCCGCTCGCACAGAGGGAGGGTGGTGTCGGACAAGCGAATACATACCGCCTTTCCCCGATCCAGCTGCTAAATAGAGTATCATACAGACCAGTAAAACAAGCTGAAATGTGTCATTATGTCTACTTGTTCAACTTTCATGTGTATACACTGTAGGTGTCGATCGGAAGGTAGTTGTCAGGTATGACATGTAATGGAGAAGGGGTCAAAATTTGGGAAGCTGATCAGGATAGGATATCTATTCGACCAAGCACAACATCCGATACGAGCAAGCGCTTAACGGCGATCAGGAGGTTCACGGGACGGGATTTTCAAGATGATCCGATGGCACACGTAGGAGTCGGAGAAACTGCACGTTCGTGAGCGAACATGTGAGTGACCGATGAAACCGGAGTCGAGATACGCGTCAAGTCGGAGGGACTGGTTTGGTGTTGGATGGCTGAAAAGGACATCGGTGTACAAGATTGGAAAGTCGTAGGCGGCCCGGACATTGCCGTGAATGTTATTAGGCAGCGACTACCCGGACCCTGAAGACGACCGACCTGGACTCGACGGACAACGTGAACAACGGTGACCACCCTGACCACCCCGACCAGAACTTGGAAACTTCTCAAAGAGTCATCATTCCGTACAGCTCTCCTGAGCGTTGGCACTCGGTAGACATCCAATTCATCCAATTCGTAGACTTGTCCTAATCCAGCACACCAACCTCAAATCATCCACCATTATCCCAAATCGTTTCTCGATTCTTCAGATAATCTAATTTCCGTTGTGCTTATAAGCTCTCTTTCTCTATTCTTCCCTCCTTCTCCACTACACTCATGGACTCCTTCCACGAGCCGTACACGCGCGCAGGCGACGACATCTCCCTCGATGCCGTCCGCGAGCAAGTACGTGCACTCGAAGAGTCCCACAAGGCTCACGGCGTGCAACTTTCAGGCAGGATCGTCCACGTCTGCCACTACCTCCCCGTCGTCCCTTCCCTCATCGACCACACGTCGCCAGCTGCCGCGGGTGTCCTCAGCCCTCCCCCGTCCCCGCCCTCGCACTATGACGACGTCCCTGCTAGCCCGGCAGGGGACGTTGCCCAGGCAGAGCACTCCCAACAGCCTTCCGTCCCATCTAGGCGCTGGAAATTTGCACCCAGATACGGCCATGCGGCTATGATCTCGGGTATTCGCTCCCTCTCTGCCACTCACGACCAGCTCATCGTAGGCTGGACCGGTGATATCGTCTCACATCCTTCCGCGGGTGCTGCATCCACCGGAGAGAGCGCCGGAAGCACTGGTGACGAGGAGCACCGCATTCCGAGTCATCTTGTCAGCCGAGCCGACAGAGATGCTCTGGAGGCGGAGTTGGTCGGATATGACGAAGACGGCCAGGGCCAGGGGATTGAGGGGAACAAAAGCAAGCTCGAGTACGTGCCTGTTTGGCTTGAAGATAGGGTCGCACATGGGCATTACGATGGGTATTGTAAAACGAGTAAGTCTTTCCTCATGCATAGCCTTTCGTCATTTGGCCGCAATCTTATCGTTGCACTTTGCTTGGCTTTCGCCCGCTTTTTTTGCGGGCAATTTCCATATATGCATTCGACATACTATTTCTTTGCAGTGGTGATATCTTTCAGGGATCCACTTCCGGAAAAATCGCTTTAATGGCCATTGATTGCTTGGTCTCATATCTTGAGGCGCTTTCTTTCTGAGTATGATGAAGACCGGGACTCGCTGTGCCCCGTACGGGCCGCGTATATGCGCCTTGGTTTTGATGTCGCATAGATATAGATAAGGATTGACGTCATTCCCATCTGCTCTGGTTCTTCTCTTTTTTCCCATTCGAGCTAGCCGCGGTGCTTCTTTCCCGCCTTACATGATATCCTGACACTGACTCCACTCAAAGCACTTTGGCCGTTGTTCCACTATCTGCTCTGGCAGGACGTTGCTACAGAATATGCTTCAGCAGATGCGCACTGGGTACATTACGAACAGGTACGCCAAACTCTATTGTTACTTCTCTAACTTCGGTATTCATCTCGGTACATAGGCAAATCAAGTGTTTGCCGAGCGTATCGCGTCCGTACTTAGGCCAGGTGATCTTGTTTGGGTACATGATTACCACCTTCTCCTCGTACCAAAGCTTTTGCGCGGTAAAACGAGTGAGAAGGGGACCGACGCGTGAGTCCGCGTCTCGCTCCATTTGTGGATAAACCTTGATTATGTACATCTCACCTCCGCAGAATCATTGGGCTCTTCGTCCACACTCCATTCCCAAGCTCAGAGGTATTCAGATGCTTGCCACGTGAGTTGGTTGTCAGCTTCCTCGTCCTTGTTAGATCTCACGGATGGGTCAGGTCGCAAAGAGATTCTCGAGGGGATGCTTGGTGCGGACCTCGTTTGTTTTCAGACATACTCGTACACCCGTCACTTCACATCTACCTGTGTTCGCGTCTGTGGATACGAAACGACTACCCGTTCTGTCCCCGGGTCAACGTCATCAAATACCTCCACTCTCAGCGCCAGTGCGCAGGCAATCTCCGCCCACCCCGATCGCAATAAACTATCCAGCTCTTCCGAGAACAGGTTTGTAGGTATCGATGTACAAGGTCGTACCGTTGCTGTCTCTCATTGTCCGGTCGGTATCGATGCTGAACGTGTCGCGAGGGACACGTTACGGCCGGGTGTCCAACCCAAGTTGGAGGCCCTCCGAGTGATGTATGCGGACAAGAAGATCATCGTGGGAAGGGACAAGCTGGATGTCGTCAAGGGAGTTTTGCAAAAGGTATGTCGTTATTTCGGACGAAATTCTCGCGCTTCAGGTCCTTCCTTGTTCGGTTCGATGTGCTGACGGCACAATCCAGCTCCGTGCATTCGAGAAACTCCTTCATGATTACCCTGAATGGCAAGGTCAAGTTGTACTTATCCAAGTGACGTCGCCTGCACTCACGGATTCTCCCAAATTGGAGCGCCAAGTATCGGAGTTAGTCGCACACATCAATGGAGAATACGGAAGTCTGGATTTCATACCCGTTCATCATTAGTACGTTTTTCTTTACCATTCATCCTATCACGTCTCACACCGAGCGTCGCGCTGATCCTTTTACGCTTCGCGTAGCCACCAATCACTCAAAAAGGACGAATTCTATGCTCTTCTTTCTGTTGCAGATTTGGGCGTCATCACCCCACTGCGTGATGGCATGAACACGACCTCGATGGAGTTTGTTATTGCGCAAGAACGCACCAAACAATCACCACTTGTCTTGAGCGAGTTCATGGGCATCAGTCAACACATGGACCAGGCATTACAAGTTAATCCATGGGATCTCGGGGTGCGTATTCTCGTACCGACACCGTGATGCCATTCGTACCAATCGACATTCGAATAGGATGTCGCTGCGGCGATGAATGCCGGTCTGATAATGTCTTCTACTTCCAAAGCGGCGCGGCACGTCGCGCTCCACAGAGTCGTAACCACGCACACCTCACACACGTGGGCTGCTCTGCTCGTCAAGATGCTCCTCTCTCAGATCAACGGACAGACCAGTGCGCGCGGTACGCCCTACCTTCCCAAAGAGCTCATACAAGACAAGTATGAAAAGGCATCCAAGCGTCTGCTTTTGTTCGATTACGATGTGCGTACCGTCCGCTCGCTTTTGGGTGTCGTGAGGTTGGATGCGAAAGATGACGTTTGGTATCCAGGGTACCCTTACGCCTATTGTCAAGACGCCGTCGATGGCGGTTCCTTCATTTGATGCGTTGAACGCACTTACGAAGCTCGCCGCTGATCCTCGCAACATCGTATACATTGTCTCTGGTCGTGACCAAGCCTTCCTGGAGCTGCACCTGGGACACGTCAAACACCTCGGCATGAGCGCTGAACACGGTGGATTCATTCGCGATCCTTCCAACGGCAATGGGAACGGGAACTTCGCCGGAAACGTGGCCACGGAAGACGAAGAAACCTGGGCCAACTTTACGGCACAGTTGGATATGGGATGGATGGACGAGGTGGCGGAGATTTTCAGGTATTATACGGAGAGGACGACGGGGAGTCATATCGAGGTCAAGAAGAGCTCGATTACGTGGCATTACCGGGCAAGTGATCCCGAGTGGGGGTAAGTCGTCCTTTTCTTTCTTGTTTCCGCCAGCCCCCCGTTCCCCTTTTTTTCATGTGTTGGGCGAAGAGTAGGTGATCGAATGAATGCTGATGGGTGAATTGTAGATTATTCCAGTGCAGACAGTGCCAAGACTTGTTGGAGAACAACTTAGCGCATAAGCGTCCCATCGAAGTGCTTGTTGGGAAGAAGAATCTCGAAGTTCGTCCGTTGGCTGTGAACAAGGTCCGTCCCTAATCCTACCGAGATCGTCCAACCTTTCTCAGATTTTCGTTGTGATTCCATGTTCAAAAATAGGGCGAGATCGTCAAGCGGATTCTGTACATGAACCCCGATGCGGAGTTTATCTTTTGTGCGGGCGATGACAAGGTGGGATAGAACCCATCATATGATCTCCCCCCCGGATCGATGCCTGACTTCATGCGCTTTTCTAGACCGACGAGGACATGTTCCGAGCCCTGCACGTCTTCCCACCGAACGCCATCGGCAAGGTCCAGTTCGAAGCGCCCTTGTCGGTCACCCTCATTGACAATAACAACGGCGTCGCCCGACCGGACGTCGAACTGGCCATTGCGCCCGATGCGATTTTCACAACGTCTGTGGGACCAAGTACAAAGCGGACGTTGGCAAGTTGGCATCTGACAACGCCGCTGGAGGTGGTGGACCACATGTTGTACCTCGTTGGGGAGACAAGCCGGGGATCGACGGCTGGACCTGAGACCGGCGGGAATGTGAACGGGGAGGAAGGCAAGGGTTATTTATGAGGGATAGAAGAAGGCGCGCCGGGGCGTCGTAGACAAGGGACACGGACGAATCTTACGGGATTAGAATGACCGATTTAAGATTAGATGATGGATGTCCCCCCCTCCTTTTTTTTTTCAATCCCCTTTGCTCCCCCTTTTCTCGTCTCTCTGTTTCTTGACGATAGGGCCGAGTCGGGGTCGGGTCGCCTTGGCTTCGCGTGGTGTATTACCGGGTCAGGAATATAAACTCTTCCGTTTTTCTCGGGGGGGACGTCAAAGGCGCGGATTCATCTAGTACACTTAGATCAGGAAGAACTTGGACTGTGGCATCAACGAAGGGGTGTGCAAGCATCATGATATACTTGCAGAACACAAATAACGGCCCGGGAAAGAAACCCAAGCCAAAAACTCGGATGCCGAAGGGCATAAAACACGAGGTCTGGAACGCCACCTCAAAGACGAGAGGGGAACATAAGAGACTCGAGTCAGAAACTTGTTGAAGCACGACAAAAATCCGCCCCCCTCGTCTCCTTTCCAGTTATTGGTCAAAATTGTCTTGGGTGTGGTGTGGGGAGGCGGGTAGGCAGACCGTGCCAGACCTACGGTCAACCTTGTGTACCGTCCGAGCATTCCGTGTCCGCCCCAGCGAGGTTTGTATCAAAGGATTGGTACATTCTCGGAGAGTGTGACCTCGACACTTCAAAAATGGTTTAGAGGGAGGACACCACAGGACCTCGGAGCAGCTCAAACCTACTCGTGTTCTGTACTACCTCCTTGCGGACCTGTTTCCGCCGATCGATTGCATGCGCAGCATTCCTGTATCGGCGCATGCAGTCCATCACGTTGAAATGAATCGGCCGAGTGGAAAAGACGGACGGTGCTCGTACCCGATTCGTTCTTTCTGCAGGTCGTGCAGGTTGGAATCGACCGTGGCGCGACAGTCAGAGACGAAATTGGTCCAGCCGAGGAACGCGGGCGCTTGTGCGGTTTGGGTTCCTTGGACGCTGAGCTCGGCGAGGACTTTGTAGACGTTGGCAAGGCCATCGTTATATGAATCAATACCAGCTACCGTCTGTTCCAACTCTTCGATCGCCCCATGAAGGGCCATTACTTCGACGGGCACAGAGGAAGGTACTTGTGTGTTGGGCGTAAGATGGGCAGGGTTGGTAGAACACCAGCCGTGTTCAGGATATAAAGGAGTAGCGGCACTGGGATGGGCAAGTAATGGGGAAGCGTAGCAGACGACGACAGGGGAGTGAATGGCCCCCGAAGGACCCGGCCAGTTGTATCCTAGGATTTGAATACGACGCAGTAAACATCATGGTCGAGCATCATCCGCTCGTTGGCGATGGCATCGCCATATTTGGCAACGAAGTAGCTGTGGAGAACGTCTGCGGCATCGTGGATCTCCTTCAGCCGAGTGACCGCGACATCAAACCCATGCACTGGCTCAACGAAGCGGTATTGTTCTGGAGAGATGGGATGTTCGTTGAAATAGGGGGGATTCTGGAATAGCCAGGGTACAGACTCGTGAGCGATCACGTCGTAAACGACGTGGTGGAGAGCCTTGTCAACGAAGGCACCCTGCGTTCGGATGATGTGAGCGCCGAGATACTTGTCAAGGAAGGGCTTGAGAGCGAGAGCGTCCACCTCATGCCTTGCCTGGAAATAAACCCTTCGGGATACATCAGGGCCGTTGCTGACCATCCAGTGTGCGTGGACACCGTTGAACCCGGATAAAATCTGGCGAACCCGCTCGAGCAAGTCAGCTCGAGGTCGAGCAGCGCCGGTGGGCGACAGCGCAACATATACATAGTCCATAGGGGTTCTGCTTTCAGGAGGAGTAAAAGTAAGGGATGGCAGAATGTCGGCTGGGTGCTCCTAATTGTATTGGTGAACGAGCCTTTGAATGTGGGAGATGACCGCCCGAGGGTAGTCGTGTTCTAGGCTGGAAACTGCCAACTGAAGACCAACTTGGAGCGTTGATTGAGCAAGCTTAGCTAGGAACGGGGCAGGGTGGTGAACCGGTCGAGAGGGTATCATGTTAGGACCAAACAGGGGCGTCGTGCTAGCGCGTGAGGTTGATCAAAGTAATAGGACGAAAATAGTCAATGGAACTCGGTTAAACAGAAGGATGGCGACTAAGGAACTGATGTAGTGATAGTGATAGCGATAGCGGTGGTGGCGGCGACGAAGAGCTATATCGCAAAAGGAGCCTAGAGAGTCAGCAATCCCCATTGTTGTAAGGCGAACGTTCAAGCTGTTCGCATGCTCAAAACAACAAATTAAAACTTCACAGATGGTTATCTGATAGTAGACTCTCACCTACTCTCTCCGCGCCATGCTCCCCTGGACTTTTTGCTCCTTGACGGGAGTGGTGATGAAGCTTTTGGCTCTGATCACTTCCGCTGGCCTCATTCTTCGATAAGGATCCATCCGACTACGCCCAAAAGCACGGACTAGAAACACCATTGAGTTACCCTATCAGATTGCCTGTACAGTGTACACAACCTTCCAAGTGTAAGCGTGTGTACTCCTTGGCCGGCCGGCCTCGCGCCCTCGATCGGAAATGTAGCTGAGTCTGCGCTCCAGAAGTGCCTCCCGGTGGCAAAGGGTGGACGGTTGGGGTGTATGTACTGTCTTTCTTCCGGACTTGTTGTTCGGAGCCCGATTACCTAAGATCCTATATGCTATATTGCCCAACTGAGGCGCATCAGAAAATCTACCATGTACCATATTCGAGGGCGTCCCCGTCTTGCACCCCAACACCCACACACGTTTCCAACAAAATCGAATAGGTAACTGAACACCATGTTCGCTCAAATACGCGCACAACACATGGCATTAATCATCGAAATTATCACGAAGAAAACGAAAAGGGCACCAAAAAAAGCACAGGTGAAGCACAGAAGTGTATTGACGACATACATCCCGAGCAGATACTTTTTTTTTGTCGAATGGACGGATACGAGGACATAAGACCGTTTTCGGAGCCGTAGACGCATGGGTAGAGCAAATGGCAAATTACATGTCTGGTTGCATGGGCATCACCTGGCCACCCTTCGCAGCCGTAGGTGTAAAAGTGTGCCAACGATCGTTGAAACGAACATCCAATGGCCGACCACCGTACATGTATTGCTGGAACTTGGCTGCCGGAAGACTAGTTAGGGACGCGACTGCTCTCGAAATGAAAGCTAAAACGTACCGATGGCAGTCTCGGCCTCTGGTACCTGGGCAAATTGGACAACACCACATCCCTTGGATCTCGTCCCGTCGAACAGTATCTCAGCAAGCTCGACCTGTCCCGTGGTCTCAAACAGCTCTACTAAATCCTCATTGGCAGTCGACCATGGCAACTGAAGTATACATTAGGCACGCGCTCGCACTTAAACAACTGATGGAGGACTCACATTGCGAACCATGATTTGCTGGCTTGGCTCAGGTTCAACATAACCGTAACCACCACCACCACCACCACCACCGCCACCACCACCGCCGCCGCCGCCGCCGCCGCCGTAACCACCAGCATAACTATCCATGCGAAGACCACCGTGACCAGCATCAGGTCCTGGGTAGTCCGCGTAAATATCTTGGCTCGAGAAGTCGCGTCCAGCTCCTTGGGACGAGTATCCACCTCTAAATCCACCACCACCGCGGAAGCTACCGCGGAAACCGCCACGTAGGCC
The DNA here is from genome assembly GCA_038092335.1 of Boletus vinaceobasis. Lineage (NCBI taxonomy): Eukaryota > Fungi > Basidiomycota > Agaricomycetes > Boletales > Boletaceae > Boletus > Boletus vinaceobasis. The sequence goes on from JBBPQE010000528.1 coordinate 12,461, forward strand.
ACGACCACCACCGAAACCACGGAGCCCACCACGGAACGCACCTGGGCCGGAAAGACCGGCATAACGGTCCTAGAAGTATGTGCGATGAGCAGAGACAACCAGCAAAGGACTAGAGCTTATATACCTCGCGGACTTCGAGAGTACGCCCATACCAATCAAAGCCGTTATACATGCCTGTAACATTATAAGGCCATCGGCAGACAAAACCAGACAACAGGACGCACTAATGGCTTGCTGGGCATCCTTTTGTGTTTCAAAGACCACCGTACCAGAGCCTTTGGGACGACCATCAGCACCAATGTTGATGTCAGCCCGAATGATATTTCCAGCTGCTCGGAACAAATCTTTCAAATCCTGCCAACCTGCTTGGTAGGGCAACTGATTGCGATATCAGCAGATACCACGATTGAAGAAAGCCAAACTGACATTGCCAACGTATAGCTGATTCCCTGGATTTTGCTGAGTGCCGAAATAATTGTGATGAGGAGGGCGTGGCGGTGGCTGCGCATGGAGCCCTTGCCCTGCCATTGCCATACCGATTTTTCCCGGAACGGGAGTGGCACCAAATCGTGATTCGTTTTCTCGATCCTAAGCCGTTGGCGGGTTAAGTGATAACATTACAGAACCTGACAACTTACCTCACGGATGAATACTGGACGACCCAGGAGGGGTACTTCTGAGAGCTCCCGGATAGCTCTCTGGGAGTCTTCCTGAGATGCAAACTCGACGATACTAGGTTGCAAGTGAGTATGGAATCAATAGCGCAAATGACAGAGCATACCCGCATCCTTTAGAAACTCCAGTGGGTGTGACCAGTACTTCGGCGAAGAGGACCTCCCCAGCTATTGAACCCCAAAAGAAAACTCCCATCAATATCCTCTCAATCGTTCCAGCCATCCAACAACGGCAAAACCGGGAAGAAAAAACGGCGAAAGGCCACCGCCAGCACAACTACTCCTCCACTCTCCCTCATCAGCTCGGACTCGCACAAAAGCATCCCCCTGCCTTTTTCCAAAACGAGCGAGCTTCAGCAGAACGGATTTGCGTGCGCAGTAACCAAGGCCATCCCCCCCTTTCCCACGCAAAGAAAAAATATCTAATCTGAGATTCCCCCACCCACCTCCCCTCATAAATTCCATAAGATCGCGGTACTTGACGTCATAACTGAGATTGCCAACGTAAACTCGGTTTTCTCTCTTGCTGATCTTTGCAAATTCAACCGCTTCTTCATGGTCAGCGTTCATGGGCCCACCGAGAGAACGGGCAAATGGGTCAGCAGGCTTGCGGTCACGGCTACGCGAACGAGTGCGTGATGGACTCCGCGAGCGGGTACGAGACCGTGAGCGACGGGAGTGCCTACGCTCCCGCGGCGAAGTGGAGCGCCTGCGAGGGGACCTAGAGCGTGTGCGACTACGAGAACGCCTACGGCGCTAAAATCGGAAGATTGGATTCACACTACATTCTTTTCAGAGTGAGAAACAAAACTGACCTCGCCATTGCGCCTTTCTTCTGGCTCCCAGTGGTCAGTACGCCTAGTACGACCTAACGAAGCAAAGGGCAGTAAATCAAAGACCGCTTGAGAAAAAAATTGGGGGTAAACACACCCGGGTCCCTTCCGCCTCGGTCTCTGTCTCTCTCGCGGTCACGGTCCCTATCACGATCCCTGCGATCACGGTCGCGGTCGCGTTCACGGTCTCTCTCCCTATCCCTGTCGCGGTCGTAGTCACGGTCTTCCTTGGCCTTCATATCGACATCCATTTGAACAAAAGAGGGAGAAAAAAAGCTGCGGGTGAGAGGTAAGAATCAAAAGCCGGACAAGTAATGTTTAAGCTCCGACTGAACATTCAGTCTAGTCAGGTGACCACGGCAGATACTAAAGTTGGGAAGTGCGCCTTGGCAAGTACAACACCTTCACAATCACTACTCAGCGGGCCTGCAGATTCTGGGGTGGTACGAGCTGAACATTGAAAGCAGCGGACTTCAAACCATGTGCGTCGCTACGATTGAATACGCCATTGACAAGACAGCCACGTAAACGGAGAAAGGTGGTCTCCGCAAATTGAACCATTGTCCGACTCGAACCTAGACCATCATGTATCATTCATGTCCAGCACCGGGACTACCGTAGAATCCCTTTCTTATTTCATCCCTTTTGTGATGGATCTACGATGATCTACAGGGGTACGGATCCCACGAGGTCTGGTGTGCCCCCTCTCATGATCCCTGCTTGTGCATATTTGACTGGCACGCGTGGAACCTGCTTTCAGATTGACCATTCGAGTCAGGTGACCAGACCGCTCTTTCTCATCTTCTCCTACCAGTGCCACTGCGATGGACAACCAGATGAATACCCCGATCATCACGTCTCTCGTGCTGGATAACGAGCCACCCAACTCCACAAGGCCAAAGCCCACGCCGCCTTGGCACAGTCCATTCTTAGAGCTTCTAGGTTTTCTCAAGGTCATTGATGGTTCACAGTCTACTTGCAAAGCCGATGGTCAACGCGTTTGCATTCAACCCTCCCATGATCTCTCCGAAATTTCAAGAGTCTTTCTTTCAGTGTCTACCTCCTCTTCCGCTCAGTACGATATCGACATCAAGACCATTCGACTATCGGGTTCGGACGCCGTTCCACCCGCTGTAAACAAACTCCAAGAATATGCGAACCGCGTCTTGCGAAGGATACAAGTGAGTGTTTCTACCAATACTCAAATCGGGTAACTCGCTCAACTATCCCGACTAGGTCTTCAGGGACCGTTTACTCGAACGCGCCGTCATCAATGACGCCACTTGTTTCCTTCATGTTGACTTGTTCACCTGCCCACTCTGTCTCGGCCCTCTGGCCAGTTGTGTCGATTGCGACTCTAAAGTTGCGTGCCTCAGACCAACGTGTCGTGGCTCTCTCACCATCGACTGCGAACTCTGCTACGAACACGAGCGCATGTCATGTCACGCATGCCTAGCGGAAAACGACACGGTCGCTTCCCTCGTCTGTTGCCCAATGTGCCAAGGCTGGTGCTGCAGGGAAGACATGGATTGGTGTGCTGGGTTGATCACCCACCCCGCCCTAGGCACAGAGGAACTGGTCGAGCTATTCCGCGAAGGTGATTGGGACAGCGAGACCATCGTGCGGTCGCATCCGCCCAAGCCCGGCCCATGCAGGTTCTGCACCCATCACGAATTGGCACAAGGTTGGGCCATGTGCCGATTTAGTGATGGTTACATGGAGGACCATCGCTGCCCGTCCCAAACACCGTTTATGACACAGCTTTCTCTTCGTGCTGCCCACTGTCCCGAGTGCGTCGGTGAGAGTCCGGGTTACCGTTGTGCTTGCGGGCTCGGTTGGCTCTGCGACACGTGTTCTGCGATCGGGAATAAGTCCACATATTTTCCCTTTCTCATCACTTGTCCTCGCTGCGGAGTTATCTATTGCACTCACCCCGAAAGGTCGTGCGAAGGTTGGATTAGCTTGTGTAGGGGCTGCAAGGGAGTCGTACTCTGTATAGACTGTCAAGAAGAGGAAGAGCTCCCTGGAGACATTCAAACCGAAACGGAACGTCCGAAACAGGTGGTTATTACCACAAAATGCAGTTATTGCGAAGCCTGGAGCTGCCCCGACTGCCGTGTTTCCGAGCGCACAGTGATATGTTTTCTCTGCGACGAATGGTTTTGCTATAGCTGCGCCAGCGACCCGGATATGGGCATGATCGAACGGTGCCACTTCTGTAACGGGTATATCTGCACTGACTGTACGGTACACCATCAAGGTTGCCCAGGCGCTGTGACGGTAAGTGTTTGGTATCTCCAAACATAACTGGATGAATGACGTTCTTTCGCAGCTGAGAAATATGTTACCGCCGTATCTAGACACCTTCTGAGGGGACGGGCCTGATCATGACAACACAGATGTGAGGAAGGCATTGGGTTATCGTTACGCCGCTATGGGTGGACAAAGGACGTGCAGTATGTACCCTGGATTTCTAATACCTTGTTTCGAAACGAATGGAAAGTGTGTTGTTTTGGCTGAGTAAGGCTGAATGTGCAGCGGGAAACCTGACGTTCGTTCCTCGGATAAGTTAGCAATTCGCCTCACACACGATCGGTTAGTTGTGAAAGCGACAGTTGGGTTCGGTGTTCGTGTCAACTTGAATGGATCGCTCAAAGGACAATACTCGTAGTTTAGCTTATAAAACTCGCCACCCGAGTTCGAGTTTCGTCTTACATTTCGGTGAGCCTGTCACAAATATGGTTAACCGCGCTGCAACAAGCGGGGCTGTCATTGTTCATCTTCATCCTTGACTCTGGATGAGACGGGGCCGAGGGGCGATACACGGTCACCAGTCAATGGGTCACTGAAGGTACCGGCAACGGGGGAGAACCAACTGCACGAAGTGATGAACGCGATCCCGCCGGATCCCCCCCCCTTCAGATGTCGGCGCACGACTGGAAACGCGTGTGATGCATCATCAGTATCGAAGCGAGACATGTCAAACACACGCGCCCCGCGTCAAAAAATAAACAAGAATCAATCTCACCGTCCGAGCCGAGTCTACAAGAGGGAATGCCATGGAAAAACGTCCGTGGCAAGGAGTCGAATTTTTTTTAAAAAGGTGTACGAATACGTGGGAAGCGAGAACTGATACGGCACATGC
>JBBPQE010000529.1:0-17099 GCA_038092335.1 Boletus vinaceobasis
GACTGGTACTCCTTCTCCATGATCTTACTCGGTATCATTTCTAGCGGAGTCGCTTGTCTAGTGATTGGCTCTGGAGAAATCTTCCTCGATACCGTCACGGAGCCAGCACCGGGCGCACCACCGGGTGACGGGATGCTGGTAGGGGGTAACACAGTGATCGTGGTGAAAGGAGCTGAAAGGGATGTCAATGCGATCACCAAAGGGAAATTTCGAGTGAAAATAGGCGGAGGACCCACATACGATCGCATCGGCTTGTGTTCTCTGCTCCTCCTCGTCCAGTTCTTGCTCCAGCTTCTCCTCATCCCCCAAGGATCGCTCTTTGGCCAGATCATGTTCCTCGCCACGCTTGGAGCCTCGTGGGTCTATAACTCGTACCTCTCTTCACTGGAGAAGGAGAAGATCCAGGCAAAAGTACTCTTTAAACAGTTAGGAAAACCGACTATCCTTAAATTCCATCTGGGAACGAGGACGGCGATGACCGTCTTCGCTTACCTCCTCCTTCGCGATAGGATGGAGAGTCGGTACAACAACAAAAATCCTGAAAATATACTTCGGGATTTCATCCCGAATGACACGCAGGTGTGGCAGCGGTGGAGGAGCAAGGTGACTCAACAGTTGAAGGAGAGCGGGTCGTCCTCTACATCGTTGACGTGCCTGGGGCTCGATCAGGATGACTACTTGTGTCTCGAAAAGAGCGAAACCAACCTCCTCACCACTCTTCTTGACGACGCGAAGTCCGCATTCGAGGGCTATCACAAGCACATTGTGTTATCCCAACAAAGAATTACAAAGACCCAGTATTCATACACTCATACCATATCACCGTAGTCATATTTTCCCTGGATACGTGACTTGATACGGTACTGTTAGCTTGCCGCACATGTGGATCTGTGGAGTATACCCAGTTAACGAAAGACTGGCCTAAAAAATCAGTATTGGGATTGGACGACTGTACAGTAGTCTGTGGGGTGATTCCGAGTCATTTGGATAGGCTCCGCGTGCTTCCGCTGCTGAACCGCAATTCCGAATTGCCAGATACCGAACGGGACGGCGGGCTGGCAATCTTCCGAGGTGATTTCTCGAGGCACAGCGCGACCTGTAGCAATACATAGATATGTATCATGGGTACTTGGTGCGCGTTGCTGGGGGAAGCCGCTAACGTATCGAGCACCAAGGGATACTAGAAGATAGTTCACGACGAAGAAATGGCCTCGTATGGCGGCGATAGGTAGCGGTGTTTCGCGTAAGAATTGGTCCCAAAAACACTATCAGCGGAGATAAATTCGAGTGCAAGGAGAAGAGTCTGCGCACGGAGTATATGCAACGAAACCAAATCCATTCTCGACAGGTAGCGGATCATTGGTGCTATCTGTGCCGAGTGTTCAACACGGTGAACAGCAGGTGAGAAGGGACTGGAGCTCCAATCTAAAGAAGATAAACCAATGGGTTCCGAGTCGTGTCTTTCTGGACCTGAGTCTAGTACCACGAAGCATGAAACTATGGGAACTCGTGTGATTGCAACAATCATTGAAGCGACGCCGTTCCCTGGGAGGCCAGCTGACTCACCGGACTCAATCATATAAAAAGTGTAGCACTCGTACTAACGAACCACGCAAAAGTAAGACAGAGAAGCGTTTAGCGCTCATGGTTTAAACCCACACTCTCGCCACCGCATGTTCTCCTTGGAGACTAGGCCAGGGGTGCTGTGACGGCGGCTCCGGGAATATGCCGAGTATGTACTTTAAGCGTAAGTAATAATCCGGGCAGCGGCGAAAGGATACCCACCATGCCTGCCCTCGACAGACCTCTCCAGAATGCCAATTTCACTCTCGACTCGTCCGGAGTAGCTGGCTTCTTTGGGGGTGAAGAGGCAATCTCAGCCATGGCCACCGTTCACCTATTCAAGGGTAGAAAGTGGCTAGGGTGGTACAACTCGCCGGGAAGTTATACCATTGCGAAACGGTTCGGGCAACTCGCAGCTTCACGTTTCTGGGATGGGCTATTCCCGGGTCCGAACGAGGAGCCAGCAATTTCGTTCGGGCTCGATGGAAAGCTAGGACCCAAATATATTGCGCCCTTCTCTGGGACAGACATGCAGACCGGCCACCTTGGATACCTCATGATGCAAACGGCCAAGGATGAACAGAGTTTGATCCAAATTGCGGGAAGGGAAACCGCTCCAAGCAATGTCGCCTTCTTGGAACTAAAAGACGTCAAGTACGATGGAAAGGTTCCCCAAAGAGACGTTGGTAACGCACTTCTCGCGTTCATACCTATCCAATTCAGCTTCCTTGGCTGTATCATGTGTGCTCTGGTTGCGGACTGGTACTCCTTCTCCATGATCTTACTCGGTATCATTTCCAGCGGAGTCGCATGCCTGGTGATTGGCTCTGGAGAAATCTTCCTCGATACCGTCACGGAGCCAGCACCGGGCGCACCACCGGGTGACGGGATGCTGGTAGGGGGTAACACAGTGATCGTGGTGAAAGGAGCTGAAAGGGATATCAATGCGATCACCAAAGGGAAATTTCGAGTGAAAATAGGCGGAGAGCCCACATACGATCGCATCGGCTTGTGTTCCTTGCTCCTCCTCGTCCAGTTCTTGCTCCAGCTTCTCCTCATCCCCCAAGGATCGCTCTTCGGCCAAATCATGTTCCTCGCGACGTTTGGAGTCTCATGGGTTTATAACTCGTACCTCTCTTCACTGGAGAAGGAGAAGATCCAGGCGAAAGTCCTCTTCGCAAAGTTGGGCAAACCGAATATGCGTACATTCCGCCTTGGAACGAGGACGACGATGATGGTCTTCGCTTGTCTCCTCCTTTGCGACGGGATGGAGAGTCCATACGGCGGCATAAATCCTGAGAATATCCTTCGGGATTTCATCCCGAATGACACGCAGGTGTGGCAACGGTGGAGGAGCAAGGTGACTCGACAGTTGAAGGAGAGCGGGTCGCTCTCCACATCGTTGACGTGCCTGGGGCTCGATCAGGATGACCGCTCGCGTCTCGAAGAGAGCGAAGTCAACCTCCTCACCGCTCTTCTTGACGACGCGAAGTCCGCATTCGAGGGCTATCAGAAGCACTTTATGTCATCCTGTTGAACGAAAAATCACTGGAGTCCCGGTACTCGCATATATTGATACTATACCATCATAATCTTGACCCTTCATGACTTTCATGCTATTGCTACTGATTTTTTCATGGACGTCTAACGATACTTCTGCCACTGTCAGTATGCTGTATATGCAGACCTATAGATACGTACCATTGCAGCCCCTAAAGCCAATATTGGCCCAATGGGATGATTGTAGTCTGAATACCAGCAGCAGTGACTCCGAGTCATTTGACCGCCTTCCGCTGCTAGGTCGTATTGATTCCAAGTCGCCAGATGTTGAGCAGGACGGTGGTGGCAATTTTCGGACCTGGGTCAGAGGATGACCAGCCGGAATCCCATACAGGGGATGGGAGGGGAGGGGTCCCTTGTGTGCACGTACTGCATTGCTACGATTTGGAGGGTTCCCTGCAATGACAAGGTTAGAATGCAAGACCCTAACATCTATGAAATGTGTTTCCATGCCCCATATTTTTCACCGCGACCACTTGCACATTGAGGCTCGTTGCAAGTCAGTAGAGCCGGAACCGCCGTATCTATTTCAAACCTACAAATCACCACCCAACATGGCGCGAGCATAATTACATATCGAGAGCACGGTAAGTCACCCCCTCGACCATGAACCAATTCTCGCAGAGACCATCTCATCCGGTCCCGCAACCCGCGTACGCCTTGGTGAATAAATCGTCAAGCAACTCCGCTTCGTCAATCGTCTTCTTCGGCATCTTATTCCGGACGATGCTCAACAGCGCGTTGCTGGAGACAATGTATACACGCTGGTCCGGGAGGTTAGCATCCTGCAGGCTAGTGCGAACACTTTCCCTCGTCTCCTCGATAAATCGCTTACGCGCGGCATCGTACAACTTGTTCCGACGCTCGATATGTTCGGTGTCCTCATCGCTGTCGTACCCCATGTCTGACAGTCGGTTTTCGAACGGACAATGTATGTGGGAATGTTGAAGCGTCTGGTGTTAGCAAGGACAGCGATATCCATCATGGTGAAGCGATAGTCGAAGAGTAGGACGATGGAGTCAAAGACATAGAGAGCTTAGTCGATGAAGTACTGCCAGCCATTAACCTTGACCACACCCGCACCAGAGATTTCGTGCCAGACGAACGGGCGCTCAGGATCCGCGTCTGGGTACCTCCGGGTCATCCGGTACTCGGTGATCCCTACGTCTGCAGCACCAGCGTCCCTGTTGCGCAGACCGCGAAGGGCGTTAACAAGGATAGACCTGCCACTGCCGGGTGTGCCGGCGACGGCAAAGTGAAAATGACCCTCCATATACTGGATGCGCCTCTTGGCGGCGGTGACTTCTTCGAAGGAAGGCGTCACAACGGGTTGAATACACTCTTTCAAGCACCCTTCAGCTTCTCCCTTGGCCTCATTCGCTTCCCGGGCCTCCTCGGCAGCTGCGCAAGCTAAATCCTCAGCGCGAGCCACGCGGTGCTGCTCCATTGATGGCTTCTCTCTGGAGTGCTTCTGCTTGGGGGGGAGTTTGGAAGTGGGCGATCGTAGGATCCTCGCTATTGCGAACAGGACCCGTAAGTATTTGACCAATGACGTAGTCGCTACGCGTACTGAAATTCTCTGAAGAAAAGCGCAAGGTAGGAAAGCGATCCAAATCCCCCGGCACTGCGAGGTGTGGTGTGAATAGGAGTTGGGGGCAACGAGTGCTCGCAGAAGCAACGCTGCACCGCACGAGGTCCTTGCGGCGCGATCTATGAGCTTTCTGCGTTCGTGCAAGAGGGTTCTGGATCGGAAATGGACGTCGCGCCTGGTTTGAGAAAGAACGTCCGCTTCGTGCAAGGGTCTGGCGGTGCAGGTAACACCTCGAGGTATATGGCGCCCATAAGTCGATTTCAGAGCAAGATCATGCATGTAAGGGGCGAGTTTGGAGTCACAGATGTGCTGGAAGCGCTGGGTGGTGCAATTACTAACACCTCGAGGCTTATCGCGCCCATAAGTCAGATCCAAGGGGAGGGTATCATGCATGCGTTTCCGATCGGAATGCATCGAGGCCATGTTTCATCACCGTTTGTGATTGCGACTGGGGCGGGTCCCTAAGGAAGTTGGAGTGAACAGAAGGTGTACGGTATCAATCCTGCTTTCGCTGAGGTCGGCGGAACAGGAGGTAGATAGGAGGTTGTCACGAACGACCAGCGACCTCAGGGTAGTGCAGAACCACGATCATGCAATTCCAGTAGTAGAAAGTCGTGGCGTCGGGCTGTACTTGCGTCTTCTGGTATTGATGGATGTACCTGCCAGTGCCACCTGGAGGCTGGAGTCTGAATAGACATGTGCGGTGGGTTCGAAAGAAAGACACCAGTTGAGCCAAGGAAAGACTTCCAAGTCGATACACAGACACCACTACGAGAAAATGGGTACACGGACCTGAAGTTTCTGCTTCACCGTGACGTCCACCTCCATCCGAACGTCTTTCCTTTTTCGGAAACCAGGTGTGGCGTTGATGTTAGATCTGGTCTAAAGCGAATCCTTCACCATCGCACATGGACGTATCCAACTTGCTCGCGTCTCACGCAGCCAAAATGTAAGCCCCAACTCATAATCCCCTCGTCATCGCTTCACACAACCCAACCCAACCCAACCCCAGCCAATCCGTCATCGTCGAAAAAGACACACCCCTCGACGTCGACGCCGGCTTCCTCACCGTGACAGACCCAAATCCCATCGACGAAGAAAGTTACACGTACGTCCCTCCATATTCATATTCATATCCATTCTGGCTCATTCCCCTCACCCCTCGTTCCCCGACACGCAGCGCGAACCTCGAAGAATACCTCCAATCAACTGCACGTGACGGTATACAAGCCCTCATCGCCGCCCTCTACACCTTGCCCACCCATCCATCCCCCGACGGACCCCTCGCCCAACTTCCCCCACCCACTACAGCCCTTCCCCGCGCCAAACCCCTTCCCAAACCCAAACCACCCACGAAATGGGAACGCTTCGCCGCATCCAAAGGTATCCAGAAAAAACGTCGCGACAAGACGGTCTGGGACGAGGAGAAACAAGAATGGGTCGACCGATGGGGACGGGATGGGAAGAACAAGGAAAAGGAGGAACAGTGGATACATGAGGTCAAGGCGAATGCCGGTGTGTTTTCTTTCTTTCTTTTCTCTCCCTCCCTCTATCTTTTTTTCTTGGGTCCTGAAGCGTTGGCAGCGGTGGACTTTGATCCCGTACAGGACGCCAGGAACGCGCGTAAGGCGAGGGTAGCCAAGAACGAGCGCCAAAAATTACAAAATGCCGCGCGTGCTCAAGCCGCACAAGAGGAACGCGAACAGCGAAAAGGCGACATCGACCGGGCGTTGGCCTCGACTCGGATAAGTACGGCCAGCATGGGCAAGTTTGACAGGAAGCTGGATGGGGATAAAAAGATGCGCGGTGTCAAACGAAAGGTTGGTTGAAATTCGTCTGCCATGGGTGACTTGTACTCAGGTTGTCTAGTTTGACCCCGCCGAAGTATCCGCGGAGCAAGAGAAACAGGCCTCTCTTACTGTCCTATCAAACTTGGAAGGCGAGACCAAACGGGCTCGAAAAGAAAAGGGAGGTGATGATGTGCTCAATATTCGGAAAGCGATCAGGACAGCCAGCAAGGGCAAGGGTGGTGTTGCGTTGGGCAGAGAAACAACTAGCAAGTCCAAAGGCAAACGAGGCAAACGATGATGTGTTTGTGTCTCGTTATGCCCCCCTCATCTCACTCAGTTTGCTAGGAAAAATGTGCAGTTTGCATTGAAGTTCGTACCGATGCTAGAGTACACGAAAGAGTACATACAAAAAGCATGGTATGAAATTCGGATGAGTAGTATCACCAGCACCCCCCGACCTACTTCTCTGCGGGCAGGTTATCCATGTTGGCCTTGCCATCTTTGATCCACTCTTCCTTGACCAACTTCTCCCGCTCAAGATAGTATAGCCTATACACCAACTTGATTGTCCCTTCACTAACTCCTGCCACTGTACTGATCTCACGTGCGGGCTTTGGCTTGCCCAACAACAAGCACGTAAAGTATATCGCACCACCCGCGATAGACACGGGGCTCCTCCCATCTGCAATTCCGTGCTGACGTGCGGCAACGATGATATCTGAGCAAATCGACTGCACGCTGACCGGCAAATCCAGATGATTGCAGTACCGGACGAGGAGCGTCTCCGGTCCAGTCGACGGGCTATTGGTATGGTTGCTCTGCGCAGTGGCACCAGGAGACAGATTGAACGCTTGCTCGAGTGCCTTGTAGCACTGTCCAAGCGTCTTCTTCGACACGTGTGTCAAGTTACAAATCTCTCTAAACGTCCGAGGGACGTGCGCCTGGCGACAGGCAATAAAGATGCATGCAGCGATGACAGCCTCGAGGGGCTTTCCACGGAGAAGCTTTTCTTCGTCCGATCGTTTGTAAAGCTGCTTGGCGATGTCGCTGATGGTTTTGGGTAACGAAAACTGATCGCACCAGCTCCCGATGTCGCGGAACGCAGTAAGGAGGTTGCGCTCGGAGCGAGAGCTTTGGGAGCGTGAGGCAGCACGCTGCAGCTCACGTGCGATACCCGACCCGCCGTCCCGGAAGCTGATGACAGTATCAAGCTGTTCCATGCCCTCCAATAGGGGGTCCGACGCAGCACCAACACGAGAAGGGTCGTCTCCTTCATCGTTGGCAAACGTCTATAGAATAAAAGCAACGTTGCATACAGCACCGCAACACCAAATGGAGAAGTTGAAAATGAACTTACCCTCCACTCGCTCCTGGTGTCCACAATACGGTCACCCAGCACGAGACCGCACCCCCCACATACGAGGTCCCCACTTCCAAACTCCTCGACGATATTGGGGTTGGGGTCTCTGCATTCCGGACAGATAAGACGCACGGCCAGGTCTGGACCGTACGTAGGTTGTTGGGATTTCTGCGCAGTTGCAGCAAGAGGGAATGGTTGCGAAAATGCCATGACGGACAACAAAAATGCAGAGGTAGTTGTGAGGGGCTCGGGAGCGAGTGGTAGGATAATGGAGCGGTTTCGACCGCTGGAACGTTAATGAATGTGAGTCCTGACTCGATTAGCTATCAAAAATATGACAGCGAGTTGAATGTGATTGCAGGGGTTATTCTCAATGAAGGCGGCTACCACAACGTAGTGGTTGGAGGACAAAGAAGGTCTTGACATCCATCCTGTGGTTGGTACCCTCAAATGTGCCATGCTGACAAAGCAATACATTATATATCACAGCCACATGGTTAGGGGTCAAATTATATAATATTCTTTGTCATCGTCTGTCGCGTCACTGTTACGTAACCAGCTGGGTCGGGTGTAGAGGTGATAGTAGAACAAGATTTGCAACAGACATTAGCTACGCAAGAGGAGCAAAGATCATGAGGTGTGAATTACTATGGTGGTTAGAAACCAGCAACAAGGGAGCGGAGACAGAGAACAGATGCATGGGAGTGACTACGAGGAATATGTATGCATGGATGTGAGCACGAATGCAAGTTTGTACGAACGAAACGTCACTTCAGCAGAGTCACCGGAAAAAAACATGGGGAAGGGAAGCAGTGGATAGCGGTGCATGTATCCCAAAGCTAGATGAACCAAAAAAAGAAAAGAAACGGAACGGAACGGCCGAACCGAAGTACAACTCGTCACCGAAAAAGCGTTCGCTCAGTAATACACAGCCTGAGACGCATGCGGATCAGTCTGATACATCTCATACCGTGGCATGTGGGACATGTCATAGTATTGAGAGTATCCGTACTGTTCCGGGTAGTAGTAAGCATGCTGGTACGCCGAGAAGTTGTACACGGCGGGATCCATGTGTTGCTCCGATGCGGCGTTGGTATCACCGTGCAGTTCCGAAGCGTCGAGCGACGGATAGTGCTCCATCTGAGGCGCAGACGATTGTGCTTCGTTGACAGGGCTTGAGGGTCGTGAGGGTTCAAATGCGGCGGCGCTTGTCCTTAGGTTAGACGGTCGCCGCTGCGACTTCGCTGCCTTCAGGTCGAGTTGCGATGAAGGAGCGCGGATCTCAACACGAGAGCTTTGTCGAGGGAACGCAAATATCGGGCTACCAGTCGTCGGGTCAATAAATCCGTTGAGGGGAGGGGTATGAGGTGCCGACAGGAAGTCTGGAGAGCCGGTGGAATGATGATGCATGTGTCCAGGCATGTACGATACGCCGGGCGGTGTCATCATACCATGGGATATAGCACGTGGCGTATAGATGGGAGCAGGAAGGTACACGGGGCGCCCGGTCGCCACTTCATATGCCATGCCGTGTTGACTGATTGCAACGCCGGGTGGCAAAGGTGAGCCATACCCGTATGGCGAGCCATAAGGGGGTGAAGATTGCGGAGGGTTGAAAACGGTCTGCAGCGGTGGGGGAACAGGTGGAAGGATACGCCGACCTCCAGAAACCTCCTGCGGGTCGGGTGCGTGGGGAGTATCTGCCTTCAAAAGTGTTGAGACCACAGTGTCTTGATGTCCATGGAGTACGCCGTCAACAGGGCCCGAGGCAGACTGTGTAGGTTGCACCTGCGCTGGCGATGGAGCAGGGCTGGACAACGCAATTGATGGCTCCGCAGGCTGGGTAGAGGGATCGGTAGTCGATGCAACGTCGGGTGTTTCAACGGTTACAGAAGTAGAGGGGAGTTTGATGTCGGCTATCGGTGCACGGGGGGGAACAAGCTCGGGTCTCACAGTGAAAACGTCCTCGAGGTGGGGTTCCTCGACGGTGGCCGCGGATACTGGGCCCTGGTGCGCTTCCTTCTCCTTGGCAGTCCACTTTGGCAAGCGCACAACAAAATTCTTCTCGCCGTCCTCTGAACCCTGTAGCTCCGAAGAAGAAAGTGGTTTCGAACGTTGAACGGCCTGCGCCGAACCGCGAACAATTTGCGCCTCCACATTCGGGAGCTTAACCCGATAGCTTGGACTGCTGCCAGTGCGGGGTTTGGGTCCACTTTCGTGGAAAAGGGATGTTTCGAGGTGCTTTGTCCAGGGATACTCGGGCTTCATAGCATACCAGATTTTGCCCGGTATAGAGGCAGCAGCGGCAGTTGATCTCGAAGGTTGGGGAGCGACACCACCACCTCGAGCCGTTCCACCTCGTCCGCGTCCCGAAACAAACCCACCTCTCCCACGGAAAGGGGCAAAACCACGAGTGGGTCTCGCCGTTGGCTGCTGCTGCGCTACCTCACGCCTCTTTTCATCTCGCTTCTTCATTTCCTCAAAACCGTCATGCGTCCAGGGCTGGTCAGCGCGGGGAAGCTCAGCAGACGGTTTCTCTTGTGCAGCCAGGTCGTCTTCAGATTGAGTGCCTCGTGAAGCCGGGCCTGGGCCAGCAAAGCTCCCACCTCTGCCTCTCCCACGAATGAAAGCTCTGTCAAATGACCCTCTCCCGCGTCCTCGACCCTGCCATCGACCTCTCCACCATCCACTCAAACTTCTCAAGTCCTTTTCCAATAAGCGATCGTCATGACCCCAGAATTCACCAACGGTGGGAACATACGATGGATCGGTCTCCAGCCGTTGCTGGTATGCTTGACGGGCTGACTGTCCAGAGGGACGTCTGAAGCCACTTCGAGATGATTGTCTCGATGTAGAAGCAACTGGCTGGTCAGGTGAAGGCTCAGGATGGGAATCTTCTGGTCGCTCGGACGCAGTTGCAGGGTGCACAGCAGGACGGTCAACCGTAGGGGCTGACACAGCTCGCTTGACCGGTGGGCGCTTCGACGGTTTTGCAGGTTTTCGGTGGGGAGTATGCTTAGACCGCTGGTCTATCGATGGACCAGTAAATTCTGCGAACTCGATGACAGGAAGCTCAGCGGGCCCATGGGCATTCTCTTCAGCAACCATCTCGGACCAATTCCCGGTGTCGCCAAAAAAGGAAGCGCGCTGACCGTCCACACCTTTGGCCAGTTTGGACGCAGACTCGTGGAGTGATGGAACATCTGCAGAGCTCTGAGTCGTATTTGGAGTGAGTATGCGCGAGTGTGTGGTCGATAATATGTCCTCGGTGACGGGTTCGGTGTCGGAATCGGTAGACGACTCGACGGAGGAATGGTCGCCGTCATCGGACTCCGAGTCTGTCCCGACCTCTCGCACAAACTCTTCGTCGCTCCCGAAATCGTTCTTTCCCCTGCCTCTACGTTTGACAGGGCGGGTTTTCCTAGGCGGCGGCAGAGGGTGTGACGTGGTCTGCGCACGGTGTGGATCTGCGTGAGAGGTGAAGTGATGAGAAGGAGCAGCGGGCATCATGAAAACTAGAAACAAGGTGCAGATATGAGTGACGTTGAGAGAAAGACGTAAGGGAAGTGAGGGACTTTACCTGTATCTTGAGGAGATATGAGGAGTCTCGACTCAAATCTGAGGGTCAGATCAAGCGGAGGAAAAAAACGGTGAAAATTCGTGCAAATTGTAGGTGATTATGGAGATGAGGATCTCGGCTGAGGATAAGAGGATAAGGGAAGTTTGGCGAGAAAAAGAGTTTTGACAACGTCGTAGTACAATGCGGACGGTCAGCGTGGAGGAGAGTGACAAAGAGAGACTGCGGACTTTGCCGTTGCTCTCCCAGCGGCGGCACCGGTGGCACTGCCTCCCTGCCTCATCGAAGCTGACTCGAATCTCGACATGATGCAGCCCGATAACTTCAGTCACTTTCAGGCGTGCCTTTCAACAGGCAGGACGTATCACTACATAGATCAGCGACCGAGAGACCACGCGTTCGCAACAACTTTACTTTGTATCCATGGCTTCCCCGACCTGTGGTACGGCTGGAGACACCAAATTCATCCTTGGGTCGCAGAAGGATACCGAGTCATAGTAGCAGACATGCTGGGGTACGGAAAAACAGATATGCCCTTGGTAGCGTCTGCTTACTCCACGAAACGACTTTGCGATGACCTTGCTGCGCTCCTCGATCACTTGGGAGTCCAAAAGGCGGTCAGTACCAGTCGTCTCTGGTCCCTCGTTGAATATCCTCAGTAGCGCGTAGGTTGTCATTGGCCATGACTGGGGTTCGTTCACAGCCGGTAGGTTCGCACTGTGGTATCCCGGGAGATTGATTGCACTCGCTCTGTACGCTTCCCTTTCGATCAACATGGACCATGGTTGAACCGGTCAACGTAGATTGTCCGTCCCGTATACCCCACCGTCGACGCACCATATGTCGGTGCATGAAATGGCTCAGCGTTATCCATCCTTTGGCTACCAGGTTTTTTTTTCTTCTGAGCAATCTACCGCTGAGCTCGAGGCCCGCGTAAGAAAGAGCCCTTTTCATTGTCTACATCCACCCTCACGTGTGTTGAAGTTGCCTTTATTCTTCCGACTATCATTTAGGTCACCTAGTCAGACGAGGATCTCGTGGTTACGCACAGGCGAACTTCAAAAGTACTTACTCAGCGGAGAAGAGCCCGACGGATGTATTTTGACCGACAAGGTAACTTTCGTTTTTGTTCCAGATTGTCCCTTTGTAATCTGCGCTCCCAGGAACTCGAGTACTATATCTCAAACTTCCAAAGAGGCATGACCGGCCCGCTCTCTTACTACCGCACGACCAGATTTCGCTTTGAAGAAGAAAAAGGTCAATAGATCCAGTCCACACTGCACGATTGACCTGACTCGTCTTCCCAGATGCAGCCTTGCCCCCGAAACTTGGCGCCGATCTCCCCGTCCTTTGCCTCTATGGGACCAAGGATGCAACCTGCTCCCCAGTGGCCGTTCAAAACATGGAGAAATTCATAGATCAACTGAAAGTTGTGCCTATATCCGGCGTCGGTCACTGGGTCATGTTGGAGGCACCACAGACAGTGACTGAGGAGATCCTACAATGGCTCAGGTCCGCTTTAGGTCCTGGAGCACCCGCACGTCTATGAGAGGTCACTGGAGGCAGACGTCTGATGGATAACGCGTGTAAGATCCGACCGGCGTGTATGCTGAAACTTGTATAGCTGTGCAATATATGGCGGAGGGTTCCCTCAAAGATCGGTTGGATGCAGTGCATGTTTGAAATCCTTGCAGCACGGCTCCATGGCGGTATGGTTCTGGATGACCACTAGCGTGCTTCATTGAACACAGGAGTGTTGCATCGGAATCGTGCTCACGCTTTCAGGACGATAAAAGGTTTGATATCACGTATCTATCACATTCCTTCACAGGTGTAACCCTTCTGTTCCCCGCAGTTCCATTCGAAAACCCCTTTCTCAGTCACGATCACAAACGCCGAATTCACGAATACATTCCTGACTCACCCATGAAAAATCCATAATCTCTGGGTCGAAATTTGACTGAGCCTAATATTGGCCCAAGCGGATCGATCCGCTTTGACTCAGCGAGGTGTCACCCCTGTCAACGCGTTTTTCGTGCATATCTACTCACACACCCAGGCCCCCAGATCTAGACACAAGGCAAGCCCACGAGGCAAACCTTTTGTTCCCCCAAAGCAACGATGCCCAAATCCGATCAAAACCCCCCTTCTCGAACAAATACTCAGAGTTCATGAATCAAGCCGCAATGGATGTCGTCAGTGGGTCCAGGGTGTCTGCTTGCTAGCACTTATCGTCGAATCCACAGCACGCTTCCTTGTCACAGGGCCTTTGCACACGAAATATTAAATACCCTTGTTGCATCCTCTCGACGGCCCCAACACCAACATCACCCGCTCATCTTTTAGACGACTTTCGCTCTACTCAACGACCGTGTTATGGGCAAGACTATATCAAGGTGGCTGGGCATCGGTCCTAGTGGAGAAAACCCCACCGTCGCTGATATCCAAGGTCGCCACCGAGCTGAAGAAGCCCAAAGACAAGCCGAACAGGACGCCAAACAAGCCCAAGACCGTGCAGAACGTATCCAGCGGCAAGCCGATGAGGACCGTGAGCAAGCCCGCATTCGCCAGGAACAGGCCAATGAGGCGACCGCGCGGCTTGCGGAGGAGACGGGGCGGATGAAGGCGCAGATGGAAGAGGCTGCAAAGGCTACGAAGCGTGCGGAGGAGCTCGCTGCAGAGGCTTCCAAAGCTGTCAAGGAGGAGGCTGCAAAGCTTGCTCAGGAGGCTCAGGAAGAACGCGAACGCTCTCGGAAGATACGCGAAGATGCGGAGAGGGAGATGGCAGCTGCGAAACAAGAGGCGGAGAGAGCGCAAAGGGTCGCGGATGAACAGCGCCGCGAGGCCGAGGCTGCCAAGGGCCGCGCTGAGGAGGTGGCCCGTGCAGCTGCCGAAGAGACCCGGAAAGCGAATGAGGCCAAGGAAGAAGCCGAAAAGCGTTTGAAGGAGGGTATTCAGCCAGTCGTCACCCCTTCCCCCGCAGAACTCGCCGCCGCTAAGAAGCGCATCCAGTACAAGGAGGAGTGTTTTCACTTTGCCATCGCTGGTATATCTGGCAGCGGCAAGTCCTCCCTCGTTAACGCCTTTCGCGGTTTGCGTGGCAGGGACGCCGGTGCTGCGGCTGTGGGGGTTACTGAGACGACCCTCCATATGACCCGATACGCAGATGCCAATCCCGAGAATCCGTTCGTGTGGTATGACATTCCCGGTGCGGGTACCCTCAAATGCCGTGACTGGCAATACTTCAATGACCAAGGTCTCTATGTCTTTGACTGTATCGTCGTGCTCTTCGACAATCGCTTCACGATGACGGATATCGCGATCCTCGTCAATGCGAGACGGTTCAATATTCCTACATACATCGTTCGGTCGAAAGCCGACCAACACATCCGGAACATCATGATGGAGATGGGATACGACAGCGAGGGAGATGACGACGAAGACATCGAGCGTCGTAACAAGTTGTACAAGGTCGCGCGCAAGCAGTTCATCGAGAAGACGCGAAAGAACGTTGAAGCGAACTTGGAAGATGCAAACCTCCCGAACCAGCGGGTGTACATCGTCTCCCACACCACGCTGTTGAGCATTATGCTGAATAAGACACCGAAGAAGACGATTGATGAGGTGGAGCTACTCAACGACCTAGTCAACGAGGCTCACACAAGGCGGGGCAGGGCTGGTCGCGCGGCCTAATGCGATCATGATGTTCTGAATCTGGGCCGAAGGGTTGTATGTGCTTGCTTTCGATATGCAGTTACTGTTACTATGCTCGAGTCGTGTCGGCGGATGTACGTTGTGGGAACCGCAATGGATTGCAATGGTTCTGGTGTGATACGATTGGGTCACGAACAATTCATCTCAGACGCGACTCTGTCCATGTCGGTGACGGTCATCCACACAGAGGCCCAAAGTTTGACTCGTATCGTCGACAGCTGAAGCTCACATCCACAAACCAATCATTCAAGCCTGCTTCCAAGGCAGAAAGCCTTCTGTGATAGTCATCGTCCTCACTGGACCCAGACCGATTCTTGGACGTTCGTGCGTTGGTCGGACCTGCTGCGGTGCCGAGCCACGGATAGTAGGATGTGGGAACGATGCAGCACGGTGGAACGGGCGGTTTCAATTGTTCGTTCTCTCTTCCTTCGAGCAGGACTGCCAAGTAACTTCCCTCCCGGCCAATGGCTATTCGGTGACAGTTAGCGAACAAGCCGTCCATAGGTTACTGGTCACCGGTCACACGCAGCCCTGTGCTTTCTTCCTTCGGGACTGCCAACTTGCAAGACCTGCCCCCCAACGGTCATTCGACCGTCAGTGACATCCATAGATCAACTGCAAGTGCCGATATCTGCTGGCAGTGGCGCGAACCACTGGATCACATTGGAAGTACCGCACTGGCCGGCGTCGAGATCTTGTAGTACTAGCTAATGGGGTCCGTTCCAGACCGTACAACACCCGCACTCACGTCAAGTGCCGCCGTACTAGAAACGTCGGGGGTGATTAGGGCGGCAGCGTTGTCCAATCAGCCATGCGAGCGTGTAAACACTCAAAGACTTGTGTTTTCCCGCCAGATTTCACTTGGAGATCTGCTCGTGCCAGGCCGTGTCGGCCACGCCTTTCACCTATTTTAGTCAACGCAGATCACTTGGCAAGCCTCGAGGAAATCACGCCTTGAGCAATCGAATCACAGCAACGTCGTTCAACACGCCACAAGGTCTTCGTCAGTCACGGTCGCAAACGCCAAACTTTAAGCATGTCCTGCAGATTCATTCGGGTATCCATGCCAGCGTCTCGCGGTGCTGCCTGCGTGGCTCGGTCCTTCAAGTAACCCTACGCTCCAAGGTCCCAGATCTAAACACGAGGTCAAGTTCGCAAAAGTTCCGATCAAAGCCCCCTTCTTGAGCGTTCAAGTACGTAGATTGAGCCTCAAGGACCCCGCTGGGTTCGGGGTGTCTTCTTTTAACGCCCAAACGCTCGTTGTGCTAACGTACAGCGGACAATATATACCGTTGCCAAACCCTGTCGTCTCCCCATCACCTGTCCACGCGTTGTTGACACAGGCAGCTTTTCTACCCCCACTCTTCTCTTCAAACGATTTCAAAAGACTTTTTGCGTCATGGGCGCTGTTGCGTCAGCTGCACTACCAGTGGTTGGACCCATGCTTAGCTTGGCTGCGGTTGCCTTGACCCATATTTTGCGTCGTCCGGACAGAGCAAACCCCACCGTCGCCGACATCCAGGGTCGCCACCGAGCTGAAGAAGCACAAAGACAGGCCGAACAGGACGCCAAAGAGGCCCAAGACCGTGCAGCACGTATCCAACGACAAGCCGATGAGGACCGTGAGCAAGCCCGCATCCGCCAGGAACAGGCCAATGAGGCGACCGCGCGGCTTGCAGAGGAGACGGGGCGGATGAAGGCGCAGTTGGAAGAGGCTGCAAAGGCTACGAAGCGTGCGGAGGAGCTCGCTGCAGAGGCTTCCAAAGCTGTCAAGGAGGAGGCTGCAAAGCTTGCTCAGGAGGCTCAGGAAGAACGCGAACGCTCTCGGAAGATACGCGAAGATGCGGAGAGGGAGATGGCAGCTGCGAAACAAGAGGCAGAGAGAGCGCAAAGAGTCGCGGATGAACAGCGCCGCGAGGCCGAGGCTGCCAAGGGCCGCGCTGA
>JBBPQE010000530.1:0-17097 GCA_038092335.1 Boletus vinaceobasis
TATTTCCGAGCGATCCGCTGCCCACTCGTACATTGACATCTGAGAACCTCCACCAACTACGAACTTGTGCTGCCGCCGTGGATGCCATAGAAGATGCTTTTCTGCCTGCACTGTTGTAACCATCTCTCAAGCTGCAGCGGTCAGGAGGCGCGCGTTGTTCTTCCGGTCGGAGAGAATATACGGAGAGGGAACCTGACGATGATCGTTGAAACGTTGATGTTTGTTCAAGGCCACCGCCGTCGACGTCAACAGAACGATCAACTTGCCAGAGCCTGTTGAATCAGCAAGGTCGAATTGAACGGCCGCTGGTGTTGTGTCAAACCTTGCTCTTACTTCTACCTTTCAACACATGCATTACTGCTTGGAATGTTCCAGGAAATCATTTACAAGTTCTGGCCCAAACAGGTTTGAGATACTTAGAAATCGTACACAAATCCATTCGTGCAGGCTACACATGGCTGGTGCCAAGGGGGATGACTCGTGGTGTCTTAGCCTATCTCGCTAGGCCCCGATTCTGAACCGACATCTTGTGCCGCTGAACCTCCCTCTCTGTGACCTGGTCCGAATTAAACCTCTCTTTGGTTGTACTGGCGAGACTCTCTTCACAGGTTTCCACCCAACTCTTACTGGATGTTGGCCCTGGACCTGCCACGCCGACCGTTTTGCAATGCCTCTGCAGTACCTCGACCCCAGGTGTGACCCACTTTCATCGGCGATGCCCTTTCCTAACGGAGGACACACGCCTGCTAGTTCTGAACGTACTGATGATCTCTGCGATTATACATCAATGCTGGCCTTGGCGAATCTGACTCTTGCCTGTTTCAACTTAATTTCAAGCTCGACTCTTTGTCTTCGAATGGCGGTGGTGTTTGTACGTAGCTCTCACCGGTAATCCATCGTTGCTGATGAAATACTTGTCTATCAGAGTTTTAATTGTTTCCATCGAATGAAACCGCCCTCCGTGTACATTGACTATGCATGGTGCAAATACACATCGAGAACCAAATTTATCATCGATCACACAGTTGACTTCCCGCGTGCACACTGGCACCGGTGGTGATCAGGACTCTTATCGGCACCTTTCATATGATCTCTGGGACGATCGGGCACTCGCGCAGGGCCCATGAGGATCGTCGACGGGACTGTCACCATGAGTTACATGTGGCTGGGCGTCTACGGGTTGTAACATTGACCTTCCGATTTTGCGTAATTGGTATGCAGCAGAACGTTACGCTAAGCAAACTCTTGGAAGTTCTTGTTGATGGACATTGCGGCAAAGACGCATTTCTCAAATGGAGTAAACCCCCATAGCGAGAGCAGCCTGGTATTCGGCCAGATCCCATATACACTCTACCCCAGCAATAACGTTGGCGCGTACTCGATGAGAGACCGGATGATGGTGGCGTTTGAATGTTATTCTTATGCATGACGTCGAGCCAACAATAACCGTTTTCGCGAACCCCCGGCGAAAATACAATGGCCCATTCCGCTGATAGCGGCTGCGAGTTGCCAAGCAGGAGTGACGAGTCCATGATTGAATGTGCGCTGTGGTGCATTCGGCCGGGTTGGGACCGTCTGCTTCATTCCTACGCACAGCAGTTTAACAGCATCATCATATCGATAGCCGAATCCAGCTATATGGCGCGGCCACTCCATTCCTAGTCGACATCTTGGCTGTTCCCGTTGTGGGTCTTTGGTAAAGCCGCAAGGTGAGACGGTGACAACAAGGGTGGACGTTTAAGTCCATTATCACCATGGAAAGCATGTCATATCAACATACCGACACAGAACGTGATTTGAGGTCTGAGGCTATATCCTTCGAAGCGAAGGCGATGCTGTTCGCTGATTGTCGAGAAGCGGCGACAGCACTCCTTCACCGTACGTCGGAGCTGGCACGTCACTTGGATGTTACTGGTGTCGCCGCTTGCGATGGCGAGCTGCAGCTTGTGCCCGGTGCTCGTTTGGCTGGCAATGCGGTGCCTCACGGCGGCCGAGAACGTGCAGCAGATGGCCCGTTCCGAGGATCTACAGGTACTGGGTGTACAGCCTTTCTGATTTCTCAACAAACGTTCCGACTGCTCCCGGCTTGGCGACAGGCGTCGAAATCGAGACAAGGTAGGTGTATGAAATCTGCCAGAGCTTCAAGGTGCTTGTCTGGCGGGCATGTGGATGACTGACTACTCGGTTGAGGCGCCACTTCAGGGACATGCCGGCTGTTACAACAGTTGCCTAAATTGCGGATGGGTTTGATGGCAGTACAACTTGATCAGCTTCTTTGCCCCGTCTGTACATACGTGGGACTCTTTTCGTCGGGAGTGCAATTGAGACGTTGCGCTCTAGCGTTTACTACCGCGACCGTCAGTGCTGCTCACCGGACATGAGCAAACGCGCCGGCCATACCTACTCACCCTCAGAACCAATCCTACTTCAATCCATTGGAGGAACATCCAAGGCCTCCCCTTTCTACGATGAAAACGCTGCCCGCATCAGCCAGAAAATAGACGAGGAGCTCAGGGTGGGCGTCTTCCCCATCTTGCCATCTTCACTGGTCCTCATACGTTCCTGTAGCGAGATTGGGTACGAAGAAAGGATGCAGAGAGAAAACAGGTGAAAGGTATGCTCATCGATGTGCACACCGAGAAGATATGTGGCTCACTTGGGATATCTATCCCGAAGTCATGCTCCTCGGCCAAGCCGAGTCTGGCAAGTCCACTTTACAGAAGCAATTCCAACTATACTATGCTCACCAGACACTCGAACACGAACGTCCGTCGTGGCGACCTGTGGTCTACTTCAACATCATCAAGGCTGTGCGGATGATCCTCGACGAACTTGATCACGAGCTTGCAAACATTGGATCCGATGACTCGACAGAGGGACAGGCTGTCGCACATGCCATTGCACCCCTCGGAGACGTCAGTGGCGAAGTTTCCCACTTGAGGACGAAACTGGTCACCCTTATCTCAATGGAGGACTCCCTCGCCTCCGAATTGAGTGGCGGGGTTTCTGTGACTGGCGGCCGCTCAGGTGTATATGTTCGAGCAGGATGGCAGGCCCTCGTCACTCCACTATCTCCAAACCGCAGTAGGGCAGTCCCAGCAACCGGTGGTCCACCTCCCGCTGTCGCTCATGTAACGAACCTCGCTTCGAGAACACTGCATGCCGTTCAAGAAGAAATCGACGAACTTTGGAAACACCCTGCTGTTCGGATATTGGCGAACAACCGCAGGATACGACTTGATGAATCAGCACCGTTGTAGGTTATAGGTCTTGATATCCCGATTATCACTAAATCCTGGCTCAGTTTCTTGGATAACGTGAAGCGAATCTCACAACCCGACTATTTACCGACTACAGGTACTGTCCTTTCCTTGACAAAACTGTGCGTGTTGATCATGTTCACACAGTCGATGTGCTCAATGTTCGTCTACAAACATTGGGTGTTGCTGAGCACTCCTTCGATGTCGAACTCTGTGGTTCTCGATATAACTGGCTCATGTACGACGTTGGTGGCGCAGTAAGTATCAATCCTATCATCCATTGACGATTTTTACATGGTTTTTGATATGCTGTCTTCTACCTCAGCGTGGTCAGGCAAGTCAAACTAATGTTATGATATTGGTCACATCTCATCTTCACACTCGGACATTAGAGACATGCTTGGGTGCCCTATTTCGACGACGGTATGTTCCATTCCATTCTGCTATCTCTGTTCCACCGAGTGGCAACAGCATAGCATCGTTGCTATACCCGTGACCCAGCCCTTACATCGTTTTGCTACTTGCAGCGACGGCGATCATCTTCTTGGCACCCATCAGTGCATTTGACCAGGCATGTATTTTCATATGTATTGTGGTTCACGCTAACCGCACCGCCTTTCTGCTAAATTCAAATATAGTATCTCGAAGAGGATGCACGAACGAATAGAGTAGACGATTCACTCCAACTTTTCACAGCTATATGTTCCAACAAACTTCTGAAAAATTCACATCTGGTGCTTCTGCTCAACAAGGTAGTCGCTTTGCGAGTCTTATCCGTGTCTCCACTCCACTGACCATTGATCCATACAGACTGATCTTTTGAAGAAAAAACTGGAGGCCGGTATCAAGGTTCGGAAGTAGTGCGTGACACTCGGTATCTGCTCGGCGGTATTCACTCAATCCCCTTTTATTATATAGCATCACGTCTTATGGTGATCGCCCAAACACGTTTGCCGACGTATCGGAATATTTCCGCGCCCACTTCATCCAGGTGCACAGGCGCAATGATATCGGGCGTAGGGCGCTGTATGCAGTACGTAGTTACCCGCGTGGTGATCGGCTTGATGTATTGATTAAATTCCCGTAGCATTTCAGTTCTATGCTCGTGCGTAATCTTCATTCATCCTGTGTCCGGGTCTAACTGACACTTCGCAGGATATCCGCGCTACCCAGGCCATCATTGTCAACGGTAAGTCCTTCCCTTTCTCTTTTCTTGCAAATCCAAGTACTGATTGCGGATGGAATGCAGTTGGTGAAGCCATTATCCGTTCGCATATTGCGAGGACTGGCCTTGCCTAGACAGGGAATTATTCTCGGCGTGTTGATTATCTATCAGACCGTTGGATGATCGGTGAACTTTACTGTTGTCCAATTATTTAGTATTACTGCTACTAGTTACCCTTTGTTTCGATACCTGGTTTATATCTCATGGATGCCCTTGTCTAGTAGCCACTCACATGCTGTAGGAATACTTAGCTGTTTCGAACACTCCCTACGCATCACATGACCCGTGAGATGCCACTTCCTAAAATTTCGGGCCGCATGTCGACGTCGGTAGCGCTACTAATCACTTTTATCTTTGCTCAGCTCATCGACCCCTTCGGTTTATCACGATGTCAACGAGCGGGTTAAAAGCAATAGCGCCAGTGCCTACAGCGACAGATTTTTTGGACATCGTCCTGTCCAGGACTCAGCGAAAAACACCAACTGTACGCCGCTACGTTCTTCATGAATACCCAGCGATCAAGTGGTTGACAGCGTTCTAGGTAATCCACAAAAACTTCAAGATCAGCCGCATACGCAATTTCTATATGCGCAAGGTTAAATTCACGCAAGACTCTTTTGACGAGAAACTTGGTGCTATTCTCACCGAGTTCCCAATACTCGATGTAAGTTCACGCCTTGGTCTGACTATATATACGAACGTTTTTGCACAGGACCTACACCCTTTCCTCGCATCCCTTATGAATGTACTTTACGACAAAAATCACTACAAGCTCGCACTCGGGCAGCTTCGGACTGCCCGGCATCTGATCGATCAGGTAGCCAAAGATTATGTGCGCTTGCTGAAATTTGGCGATAGCTTGTACCGATGCAAGCAACTCAAAACGGCTGCGCTGGGTCGGTGGGTCGTCCAAGGAAAAATTCACACTTTCGTGCCTTTCGTTTATATGTCACTTTTAGGATGGCTACCGTCATGCGGAGACAAAAAGATCCTTTGGCTTACCTTGAACAAGTCCGGCAACACATTTCCCGTCTCCCTGCAATAGATCCCAACACACGGACCCTCCTCATCTGTGGTTATCCGAATGTCGGAAAATCTTCCTTCATAAACAAAGTCACTCGGGCCGACGTTGATGTCCAGCCATACGCCTTCACCACCAAATCGCTCTTTGTTGGCCATCTAGACTATAAATACCTGCGATGGCAAGTTATCGATACCCCCGGCATATTGGACCATCCACTTGAAGATATGAACACGATCGAGATGCAAAGCATCACGGCGCTGGCACACCTTAAGAGCTGCGTTTTGTATTTTATGGACCTCAGCGAACAATGTGGTTATACAGTGGAAGCACAAGTATGTCTCCTCATTGTTAATAAATATCTATCTGATGCGATGATCACAGTGTAAACTCTTCCATTCCATCAAACCACTTTTTACCGGTAAACCGGTAATGCTTGTTATTAACAAGATCGACGTCATGCGTCTCGAAGACCTCACGCCAGAAAACCGAACACTCGTACAGGAGATCATCGACTCGGAAAACGTACAATCTATCCAGGTGTCGTGTTACTCCGAAGAGGGTGTCATGGACCTGAAAAACAAAGCTTGCGATGCTCTCCTCGCCCACCGCGTTGACTCCAAGCTCAAGGGCAGCAAAATCAACTCGGTCATTAACCGAATCCACGTCGCGCAGCCTGTTCCTCGAGATGACGTCGTTCGCGCACCTTTCGTCCCTGATTCCGTGAAGGAACGCAAGAAGTACGACAAGAACGATCCTGATAAGAGGAAACTTCTTCAGGACATCGAACAGGAAGAGGAGCGCGATGGTATCTTCAGTATCAACTTGAAAAGTACGTCGTCAATTTTCGTGGTTTATATCCCCGTTCGTGTGAATAATCGGTCGACACTTTTAGCCAACTATCTGCTGGCGAACGATGAATGGAAGTTTGACACTATCCCCGAGATCATGGATGGCAAGAACATTGCTGATTTCATTGATCCCGATATCGCCGAGAAACTCGAGGCACTTGAACGTGAAGAGGAAAAACTCCAAGCAGCAGGCTTCTATGATAATGCGGGAGATATGGTATGCGTCCTCACTTTGTCCTCCGTCCTGCATCCCAACCTGAGCTGGTTGCAGTCTGATTCCGAGGATGAGCGCGAAGAAACCGAGGCACAAAAAGCGCTTTCCTACAAGATCCGCTCGCAAAGTATCAAGAAGTCAAAGAAGAATCAGGCTCGCCTTCCACGGACGGCTGGCCTTCGGACACTCAGCGAGCTCTCGACAGAATTGAAGAAAGCAGGTTATGATCCAAGCAACATAGAGGCGCGCGCGGGGATGCTGGCCAAGGTGCAAGCCGCGAAACGAAAGAGGGCAGAGACTGACATGGACGTGGAGATGGATGATGCCGGAGGGATTGATGAAGGTGACGAAGGCGACTGGATGGACGTTGATGGCGAGGAACTGCCCACCAGCAAACGCGCCAAGGGTAACTCGGGAACTATAGTCGCAAAGAACTCGAGAACGCCACGCACGAATCGGCAACTTGCGGGCATGCGGGATGACCAGGTAAAGAACTTTCGCCTCTACCCCGATATGATTGCCTCAATTCGATACGTCACCAGCAAGCATCCAAAGCCATCAAGCTACGTAACTTGGGTCAACGCGAGCGCAACATGCACGCCAAAGCTGGAGAGAGTGATCGTGCTATCAGGGTCAAAAAGGTTATTTTCCTACGCTTATACTTTGCTTTGCAAACCTGACGTTGGTCTATGTAGCCAAAACATTTGTTTGCTGGCAAGCGGAAAGCTGGCAAGACCGACAGACGTTGATTCGTATGTCTTACGGGTCCTTTTCGTGTTATCGGTTGGCATTCTGCTATTTTCATCGATCCACGAGATGATGTATCCATTTGACGATCTAACGATGTTGGTGCATGGAGTTCAACAACCACAAGATATCGGGATGGCACAAGTTCTCCTTAGAGTCATATTGTTCTTGGGCGCGGATCACACGCTCGGGAGTCTCGTGCGTAAGATGCGTCTTCCGCATCGATGGTGTAGGCCCACCGGTGACCCTGGTCAATCGACCGAGGTGTGGAATAGATCGGCGGTGTTAAAGTGAAGGTTGATCTCTCACATCCTCCCCGCAGCACTTGGCTCGAAGGGCCTACGCGTGAGTTGCTACCCTGAAGCCAAGCCAGTAAAGCTCTGGCCCTTGTGCTAATACTTGACATTCCCATGAACGTTAAACGTGTACTTCTGGATCCGCAGATCCTTCTACCAGGGTCATAGACTCAAATGGAGACTTCCGTTCTCAATTCCAGCACCAAGAATCTAGTCGCGAATAGCGCTTCGATGGGGGCCGGTGATAAACCCCGCAATGAAAATTATATTGAAACATGCACTCCTTTACTACCATCTTCTCTCTAGATATGGGGTACCCTGGTGCCAGTTGCAGCGTCGGACCGTGTCGATCTTCCCCACCCCACCCGACCGTGTTTCCTCCATGCTACGTTGGACGACAAGAGCGACAAGAGGGCCGATACTTCTCCGCCCTTACCCCGCGTATTTTCCGTGGACAACTTCGTCCATGTCAGGGCTGGCGGCAATACAAGGCCTGTCCTTGATTGCACATACCATTCCTCAAACAAACGTTGTTGGAGTCCACCTCGTGTGCTTCCACGCAGGGCCCTGTTCTGCAACCGTGTGACGATTACGCCAAAAGATAACTGCCTCGCAGGTATCTTGGCAAAGTGACGTATGAGCTTTACCAATGGGCGGTATTGGCATGGTGCCATCCATGCTTGGCAGGAAGCGGTCAACGTCCACGCGCCTTGACGATTTCGTACGCCTATGTATCCAATGCCAAGATTCGATATAGTAGACGTTGCTGGATATCTTCAAGGGGCTCCTTCACAGGCCAAGCATATGTAACCCATTGACATACCGCTGTACGCAACAAACGGGTTGATCCGTACCAGGGCTTTCTCGGCATTAATATTCCTTGAACGAGAGGGCAGAGCTGCGCGGACGAGCTTTTCCTACGAGTTCGCTGCCCGATCACAGTGGGTCGCGGGTGGCCCCGCCATTCTCTCTCTAAATGCGATTGACGTTGCGAGGCAAGTCATGGGTAGCAGACAGAATCACGGAGCTGAGGTTGACGTTCGTGGAGAACAGCGCGTCTTGCACGCGAGTCTCGGAATGACTTTACGGATATTATCGTCAGCCTTGATACATGCACTGACAGGCGCTCTTGTCTCGCCTCGTTTGACAGTCGCACAGGTTTAATCACCTGAATCATCAGAGTGAGTCGGAGGCCTGGCAACTTGTTACCCGCCATCCAACTCACTCCGAACGTATACGAGACACGACGCAAAGCATTGTCAACTTTCAGACTACTCGATCGGGAATATGATGAATATTTGAGATACTCATTGTTCTGCCAATCGCCCGAGTGGTTGGCGTATCCGGGAAAGCATGACTTTCCATCGTCGGCGGTGCACGTTAGGCGTAGTTGCTGGGGAACGCAAAGAGTATCTATACATAAAGTAACGGGAGCCGCAGCGATATACTATAGATGGCACGTGTACAAGTCCACAGAGCTCATAAAAACATAGTAATAGTAATACATCATGTCGATTCGTTCCGACATCAGTCAGAAAAATCACCTACGTCGCTCCCCTTCACAACGCCAGGTCCAGTGTTCTCCATACGCTTGACCCAAATTCTACCAGCCAACTCTACTGCTTCCCCCCGGGAAAACCCACATATACCTTCGAGATGCCGTGCCAAGTCTTCCACTGTCAAAGACCTCGGCCGCCCTGTGAGGTACAGCTTGCGATCCTTGATCTTTGTTACCCAGTTCAACAACTTGCCCGCCAGGTGGATAAACCAGCTTGTGCGTTCGGGCTTCCATGAGGTCCTGGACAGATGTTCCAAAAGCACGCTGCGGATTGCAATCTGCGATAGCTGATACTGGCGCGCGTAAACGCTGTTCAATCCACGGGTTGCTGTGACGCAAGCGTGCGAGGTGCAGAAGAGATTTGACTTCTCGAACAGCGCAGAGTTCCTGTGCCACCAGCCTTCCATCGGCTGTTGACTCTCCATCCCGGTGATGACGAAGGCCACAGGAACTTGGTTCTCACACAGGATGTCGCGGAACAAACGATAGTTGCTCTGCGTGACAGCGGTGATTCTGCCTCCTCGAATGCAGAAAATGAGAAGGCGGATGCCGCCCGTGCGGTGGAGTTGGGTGATCAGCTTGTTGGCTTTATCAATGGCTGTGAGGTAGTCGTTCTTGCTCAAGCTTGGCTCGTTCAATCCAACCGTGTCGAACAGACGAATGTGGTGGCTGGCTCCCTGGCTGTCGCTGAGAACGACATCGTACGAGGTGGCTTCCATCGTGCAGCCGCTTGCACTAGAAGATACGTCGGCAAGCTGCTCCCCAGCGATGAGGTTGATGACGGAACTTTTCCCCACCCCTGTCTCGCCAACGATAAGCACGTTGGGAGTGCAGGTTCGTTGGATTTGATAAGATGGAGGATGGTCTAATACTTGCATATCTTGGAATATCTGAAAATCTTGTTCGGTTAGGATGGAAGGCCAAAATTAATGAACACGACGCTTACTATTGTCTTTGTCTGTTCAGTTCGTGTTTAAAGGACGACGACTCGAGATGGGGGGTTGGACATACGAAAAACAGCATTCCGCCGCATTTATAGAAAAGAGGTAGACAATGGCCCCCGCGGCCTGCGGCTTAGATCAAACCACCGAGGCGAATCCTGTGGACACGTAGACTCAAAGTTCAGCTTGGGTTGAACGTTATGGAATATTATGTTACCCAGAATGTTGTCTTTTTCCCGTTACCACACGAAACGTGGAGATTCTAGCGCTGGTTGGGAATTGATATTAACCGCCACTGGCGGTTCCTTTCACACCACGTATATCAAGCGCCCATGTGCACTCGTTATCTTCCCATGCATGGACGTTCCACTGACCAATTCGAAGAAATTAACCTCGCTCTAACCAAACAATAACGTCAGTCACAAATTCTAGAACAACATCCTATGTGCTGTTTAAATGACCGATGCTGCAATGCACTCACAGCTTTTTACCACTCCGAGATAGCGTGTAACGAGTGCTCCGCACGCAGACCACGTTGAATAGCGACGTCCATGCTATGATTCACCGTTCTTCTGTGCTCCATTGTATGAACGAACACGCCGCTTTCGTACCCAATGGTTTGGTAAAACCTTCATCCATTGCAACGCTGCAAGCGTGTTGTTAGTGCGGCACTAGGCACCGAGCAATTGCCCGAGCTATAAGCGATCAGTCTTGAGGGCAACGCATTCAAGGATATTGTACCACTGAACGCACCCAAGAGCTTGACTACATCTCGATGCTAGTGTTCAGAAGGGTGTGGCTCCCTCACTCTCGTATATCCAACGCCCTTCTCTAACACGCATTGGCAGCCACCAATTTTGGGTTCAAAAAGAGCCAGTGGAAAACACAGAAAGGTGTGTGTTTGTGGTCAGTGGAGGGTGAACTCTTGTACTGAGCCATCGAGGAGATCAAGAATGTCGTAATATTCGGAGAAACCGGGGTGGGCAAAAGTTCCCTCATCAACCTAATCGCAGGTGAAAAGATTTCCGAGACCTCCAGCAGTGCTGTCGGGTGCACACTGGATTATAAACGTCACCTGTTGAAGCTAGGCGATCAGCGTTTTGCTGTATGGGATACAGCAGGGTTAGACGAGGGTACTCAAGGAACTGTCCCTGCTGAGAAAGCGGAGGCGTACCTCAAACAACTCCTCCGCGACCTGGCCAAGGCGAGCGGCATCGACTTGCTCATCTACTGCGTGCGTGGAACGCGAGTCCGATCCGCGCTGCTCACGAATTACCACCTCTTTTACTCCGCGATTTGCAGGAAGAAAGTCCCCATCGCCATTGTAATCACAGGACTCGAGAACCAAGAGGGAAACATGGATACATGGTGGCTGCGAAACGAGAAACAATTCTCGGCGCTGCAGATGCATTTCGACAGCTATGCCTGCGTGACGACGCTGGAGCCTTCCACGGAGAACGCCACTCTGAAGGAAAGACGGAGGATATCAAGGACAGCACTGATCAAGATGATCACGACCACTTGTCGCGCCGAGCAATGGATGCCAGCCGAACGCAGCTGGATAGACACGGCATTTTCCGACATCCGTACCATATTGTCCCCAAGGAACGGGCACGGCGTTCACGTAGCCAACGTCATCATGTGCGATGTTTCCCAACACGCTCCTGTCCGCCAAGCCGCCGTAGAACGTTCCGTCACCTTTCACAACCCTGTCACCCTGTCACTTTCTCTCCTTTGGCCAATGAGCCTTCGCAGCCCAATATCGGTCGTGAACGGGAACTCACAAAGCAAGCTTCCATTCGATGATGCTATGAAATGTACTCCGGAGCGCCTATTTCGTGTCTACCAGGTTCCACGGAAACTGACGCCATCTGGGGGCAAGGAGAAAGAGCTGAAGAAGGATGTGATTGTCAAACGCGGAGCGGATCTGCTTATTTTCTGCGTGAAGAAGGAGGGTGGAGAATGTAGAGACGTCAAATTACAATGGGAATATTTCAACCTCACCTACGGTGGTGACCTTTCTCCACAGATTGTTGTAATCATCGGCGCGACGGATCAACGGTCGGCGGAAGAATGGTGGAACGATGCAATGGGTGACGCCATCACGAGGCCTGGTAATCCTTCCATCGCTTATTGGCCCATAGACAAGTCGGTCGCTGAAGCCGAGGGAGTAAAGGGACAACTGCGAAACCTCGTAAATACTTGCTGCATTGATTGCAGTAAAGCAAACTTTGCAGGAGACAAGCAAATCTTCGGGTCGCTTCGTTCGGACAAGAGCCCAACAACTCCATGGACGAGACCATGGGAGAAGAACGGCAAGGGGGAGCAGCCGATCACTGACCAGGATATCTTAACGACATGGGGTGTATGGGAACATGTTTCGACTGGGAGAGGCGCGGCAACTCGATCGAATACGGCTCGTATCTCGCACCTTTAGTACTGGTACTAGGGACGATCAGGAGCAGAACTTTTCCCGTCCGTCATACTCGTCTTCATGAAGCATGTTGCATTCTAGTAGCAGTACATGCGTGCAGAGTCACGGTTACTCGATGTTTCAGAGAGCTTGCTATTCATGTACTAGCACCAGTAGGACTCCGAATATACCACCTACTACTAGCCAGTCTCGGCTTGCGTTGGGACTCGAGCCACACTGCAGATCAAAGCCGCCCGTAGTGTAACTGTTCGATGTCCGTTCTCGCAAGATCTGTATACCGTGGTTCATTACAAAGTCGATCAACATAACTTTATCCAACTTACCACTCCGGGAGAGCAACTCATGCTTAAGCTTCGGTCTCCAATATTCGTAGCTCCATTTCAAAAGGGTACGGACCATAGACATTTATCAGAGTCACGGGGTCCCCTCCACTCCCACTCTTCGAATGGCGCAAGACTTGTGTCAACGCGCTCCTGGTAACCTTTAACCTCCATCCAATCGAGAGCCTCCTGAGCCGTCAGGCGCTCCGATGGTTCTTGATGCCACAGGTTCTCGACAAAGCTCCACATGTCAAGAGAGATCTTGCCCTCCGGAAACTCCGGTCGTTGGTTCCGTATCACATTACTATAGACCCGTACAGGGTGTATCCCATGAAAGGGGTGTCTACCCGCATAAGCCTATAAAGTTATATATAGGATGAGGCGTTGTTTGAACGAGAGCCGTCTACGTACCGCGTAGATGGTACAACCCAACGCATACATATCGCACGCTCGTTTGTTCACCTTGCGTTTTGCTTCCCTGGTCTCCGCGTTAAAGATCTCCGGGGCCATGTAATACCGTGTACCGCCCATGGTGACCTGAGACGTAGCTGTACGGAAGTGATCATCCGTATCGAAGGTTGATACAAGTCCGAAGTCTGCGAGACATGCACGCCCTCGCCTTGTGATGAGGATGTTATCCTGTACACATTAAGCGAAGTTAGAATTAGATCCGGAGAAGACATACTGGTTTGATATCTCGATGGGCGACATGCGGTTTCATTGAGTGCAAGTAATTCAAGCCCCGGACCACGTCTAATACCTACACGGTCGGTGAGGTGATTGCTACCGACGATAAAAATTTCTGCTCACCAGCTTCGTTCGGTTTGCTTCGGGGTTGTGCTCGAGATACTTGGATAGGGTTCCTTGGTCCATCCAAGGAGAGACAAGCGCGGTACTGATATTTGGTCCATCCACAGGCATATTGTAAATGCCATACAGTGGCAGGCAGTTGGGATGGTGCAGATGCCTCCAGATAACAGCCTCCTTGCAGAGTTGCTGCGCGTTTCAAGAGCCTCAGTCAAAGGGTTCTGACGTGCAGATAATGGAGTATTGTCACCTTGTTGTATTCCGGCAAAAGCATGTGGTCGTCTCGTCTAATGGCCTTTACAGCGACTAGACGAGAACCAACCTTGCCTTTGTAAACGAAACCAAAACCTCCCCCACTTTCTGATACGAGGCCACTGATTGCACCCTTCGCAAGGTAGATACCAGGAGGGCAATATCCAGATTTCTTTGAAAACATGATGAGCGTGTTAAGGAAACACCTCCGATACCCTTCCTCGAGTTTAATCTTGGCTTCAAGAAGCTAGGTCCAGTGTCAGCGTCTTATTCTGGCCACTTTGAGCCCTCAGCTGCTCAACTTACGTTGTGAAAGAGCTCGACGAGCTTTTCGACTTGAGCTCCGCTCTCGTCTAAAATATGCTTGTTCTGTGGACTGGTGATGCATAGCGCTGCCAAGGCAGCCAGGTTGAGGATGTCATAGTTCAGCACCCTCGTTCCATCCAGTAGTGCCGAGTTGCATCTGTGCTCTCTGGGACTAACCTTCGTCTGAGAACTATCAGCCGAGTTTAAAGGATGAAAAATAAGAGACCACATACTGCACGAAGGATCTCGAGAAGCCTGTTCTTTGTCGTGTCGTAGGATAGAATGCACCGTGTATCATCGTCCTTTGCCCAGCGCTCCACTAACTGTTTCAGCTCGGATACTCGGTCAGACCAATCGTCGCCGGAAATCCATCTGCGACGAGGACATGCAACCAAATGCGTGTAGGTATAAGCAACCAAACCCTACATGGGAGATGAGATAAACAAACGACAAGCTACAAATCATCCTACCGGAAAAATCGGAACCTTTCGGACTAGCTCCAAACAGGTCTTCTTATCGCTGCACGAAAAACCCCCAAATTGTTCCACAATCTTGACGACCTCTCCCTTGGTGGTACCTCGCAGGACCCCAGCAACCTGTATGAGTTCTTGCGCCTGGAAATCTGATTGACTCTTCTGCCCATCAATTGTGGTGTACTTCGGGGAGTCGCGCGTAGGATTCTCGAGCCACAGCTGAAAAGCGTTTGGTTGAATAGAGTGTCCCGGCGTCTCCTGTTGGGGGACACGATCGGGAACCCCAGCGGTACGAGCTAGAGAACGGGACGGAGTAAAACGTGCCCTTCGATGGCTGTCAGGGGGAGCGAGCTGTGGAAGAAAATTCCCTAGATCGTCCGACTGAAGACCAAGTTGGTCGTATGGTGTCGGTGCCACCGGACGCAAAGGATGGTCGTGCTCGAGGGGGGTGCGAGGTGGGGTGG
Source organism: Boletus vinaceobasis (assembly GCA_038092335.1). Lineage (NCBI taxonomy): Eukaryota > Fungi > Basidiomycota > Agaricomycetes > Boletales > Boletaceae > Boletus > Boletus vinaceobasis. The sequence continues at coordinate 15,170 of JBBPQE010000530.1, forward strand.
AGTGGGCAGGAAGTACAGTCTCATAGTGATCGTCATCAACGGGGTCATAGCTGAAGGTGTCAATGGGGGGGTGCGAGGCAACATGGCGGTTGTACTCGTGACGCTTGACCAATTTGTGGCAGATATAGCACTCCATTTGCGAGGGAGGGCTTAGAATACGGATAATAGGTGACACTCCTGGCTATTTCATGTAGGGCGAGCGCCTACGCGATGAAGCAAAACAGGCTCAGATAGGTCATTTCGAAGCAATAGAGACAACACTGCCTGGAGGCCAGAATCGAAGACAATTGGGAGCCCATTGACATGACAAAACGCTCCGTATCGTGTCAAGATCGCGAATATTACACGTTGTGGGTCCCGCCGCAAAAGTGTTGTACTGTGAGTTTGAATGAAAGAGGGTTATAATAATTGTTGTTGTTGCTGTTGCCGTGTCGTGTTGTTTGTTGTTCCTGGTTTGGAAAGCTCGCCGGATACGTGCAAACACAAGCTGGGATCCATAGAACCTAGTCTCGAGCCGTTCTGGGAAAGCGCTAAGTGGTCGGGAGTTTCCGCGCTATAGAACGTCTGGGGACTTTTACCTGAGGACTATTGGATCGAGTCACACATGTCACGCATTAAATCCATATTTAGGTAGAACCCTTCCTATTTGGGTGATGTCGTGACACTACCATCCCGTTTTGGATTAAACCCAAAAAAGTCAACTCGCATAGGATCTGCTAAGTGTCCGCATCACTGCTAATCCTCTCGACAAGCCGCTGGATGGTTCTATCATATAATATCTAATACCTGATGGACCATGTTCCATCCTCTAATACCCTCTACATCATATCATGAGAAGTCCTATGCATATCTTTCTTCCCAACAAACCGATACACCAAGATACTGCTCCAAGACCACTCGGCTCTCTCTCTCCGCGATTTGCGAGGTGCGAACGGGTCGTAAACCATATCCATGGCAAATAGACTGTGCAGAGGCCTTGGTTCTTGGTATAGATTGCATTGTCCTCGCAGGGACAGGCTTCGGAAAGACCCTCCCGTTCACACTCCCTTCGCTCCTGCTTCCTGACAAGATTACTATAGTAATATCACCACTAAATGCGCTCGAGGAGGACCAGGTATGCTGCCTTTGTGTTGTCTATGCCGCCACTCACAGAATCTGTAGGCCCACCGATTTCGAGAGGCTGGCCTGAAGGCCGCAGTTGTTAATCATGAGACATTTGATAATAAACTCTATGAGGTACGAACCTATGGTTTCGCCGCGCATATCCACTGAAGGCCGGTATAGGAATTGAAATATATGAGGTACCAAGTGATATTCACATCTCCTGAGATGGCGCTCAAGAATAGTCAATTCAAATCGCTGCTAGCAATGCCGGCGTACCATAAGCGTATGATCGGCATCGTTGTTGATGAGGCGCATTGCATTTCGCAATGGGGCGGCGACTTCCGACCTGCATACGGTGAATTGGACCAACTGCGGTCGTTTGTCCCACTCAACATACCAATATATGCCACGTCTGCTACAATGAGCCCGTCGGTCCTTGGTGAAGTCCGCCGTATTCTACACATCAATCCGGCAGAATCGTTCTATCTCAACCTAGGAAATGATCGGTCCAATGTCGCACAAGAATGCAGAATCATACCAAATGTTTCGGATACCAGCACTCTGGACTTTGTTTACGAAGGCGCAGAGAGTGTGGATGATCTTCCGCGCGCTCTAATTTTCGTCAACAAGGTGCTAGATAGTCAGCTGGTATGGAGAAGATCACAGGAGATACTTCCTATACACCTTCAACAGAGCGTAGACTACTTGAACGCTCGACGATCATCACAGTCGAAGAAACTAGTACTGCAGCGCTTCCGAGGTGGTCAGATCAAGGTCCTCATCGTGACGGAGATTGGTGGCATGGTACGTCGACATCTGTAACA
>JBBPQE010000531.1:0-17090 GCA_038092335.1 Boletus vinaceobasis
TCTCCGGTATCGCTTACTACATGTCCCCCCCTCATACCATCAAAGAAGCCCTCCTTGATCCCATCCACACCGCGCTTCATGTCGCCTTTGTTGTCTCTGCCTGTGCTCTCTTTTCCAAGACATGGTATGACCATTCACAAGACAGCTTAGAAGAGCACTCATTTGGTTGAATTGCCTTGGCAAGCAAAAATTGTGCCAAAAGTACTCCCCCTTCCCAACACAGCTAAGCTACATCAGGCTCCTCAGAAGGAGTTTGGAAGGGAGTAGAGGAGCTGGATTCGGGAACAGCAGGAGTTACTGGTTGCCAAATAGCCTCTTGTCATCAAGATAGGTGTTCTGTGTCCCTGAATTGTTGGACAGGGTGACGCCTTTCGCCATATAGGTTGTATGTCTTCACATTGGGGTGTGATTGTAGACATGGACAGTATGGAGAGTGGCAAACTCCCACCAGCTTGGAGATATGCGAGCACCATGGTGCATTACCTCTGCTTTGTCCATCATAGTGCACATAAAGTGCCCTGCATGGCCATTCTGTTGTGGGATATGAGGTGCACTTTGGAGAATTTTGATGCCATGCTACTTCAGAAGCACATCAAAAGCATCAGATTTGTATTCTCCCCCTGCATCAGACATCCATGATTTGACTGTGGAGTTGAATTGGGTTTGGACCACGCTCAGGAAATCATGGGTACAAGCTAAAGCTTGACTTTTCTGGCATATGCAGGTGGTCAAGGAGAAGCCAGTATAATCATCAAAGAAGACGATCAGATAGCAGTATTTCCGATATGAGTCAATCAGAAAAGATTTGAGATCTGAGTGAATTATCTCAAAGGGTTTGGAGGCGTGAGTCTTATTGGGTGAGAATGCCTTATTAGGCATCTTCCCTAGAGCACAGCCAGGACACACATGTTCCTCATTGAAGAGGTCAATGTCCAGAAAATGTCGGGTATATTTCTTTGCATAAGATAGAACATCATGCAAAGGGTGTCTGAAATGTTGATGCATTGTATGCAAATCAACAGTATATTGCGCCAATGGCAGCATGTGTCTGGTCAGAAGCACAATCATATAAAGTATAGATCAGATCGTTTGGAAATATTGTCCGAAAAGAGAGATATTCTCCCCCTAACTTGCAGGCAATGGTAATTTGCAGTGAGTCACTATGCACTGTCATACCATCTGGGAGAAATTTACCCAGTGACAATAAACAGGTAGTCATGCTAGGAATATATAGAATAGGGTATAATCAGACAATTGTAGAGCAATCCCTGATGTTCCAAGGTTGGACCATAAGGATGACAGTTCCCTGACCTTCTACATGTGTCCAGCCAGTAGCCATAAGCACAGGGGCAGGGTCCTTGGATGGCTCATAATCAGTGAAATTGGATAGATCACCAGTAATATGAGCAGAAGCTCCTGAATCAAGAAGCCACATGGGCTCTTGAGGTCTTTTTCACCAGGACTTCTCATCCTTCACACACTCTGAATGAGAACACAATTTATTGATAGTACAAAAAACATGTTCTGAAGAGACAGTATAACTACATTCTTCTGTATTATATAGTCAAGGGTTGCAGCAGCAGAAGTGTAGTTAGCCTCAGAGTAAGAAGAAGAGAGAGGAGGGACTAACAAGGTATTCTCAGCCATCTCTTCGTCACTGAAATACAATGCAATGATGCCAGCTGTGTCAGCAATTTCAGCATCAATGTCCAAACCATAGACATCAACCAGGTCTTGATCATCCCAAGAAGTGGCTGGAGCAGCAAGGTTGGACAGACCAAGCACATTTTCATTGTTACTGCCATTGGAGAAAGAGTTCATTAGCACTCTGGTAGCGGCTGGAGGGGTGAAATAAGAGGCTGAAAAGTTGGCAATAATGTTGTCATTGAGTGGCTGCACAAAAGCGTGCACATCTGTGTTGAAAAGTTTGTTCATTTCACTGTATGGCAGCACAGAATCGCGCACGTGAGTGGAAACGGTTGAAGTGTCAAAGTTGGTGAAATCACTGATGTGTGGCTGTGCAAGAGTGCATGTGTGGGTTGGCAAGTCAGTGTAAAAGAAGGATGGGGTGAGTTGGTCTGCTGTAGCAGTGAATGATGAAGGAATGGGGTTAGTGTTGAAAAAGTCACTGTTAGTGATGATAGGATCCAATGTGTGAATGACCTTGGCAGAAGGAGTGATGCTGATGTGCTGTGCTAAAGTGAGTGTGCACTGAGTGCATGGGAATGCAGGTGGGCCATATTGAGTGGTGCTGATGCAGTGTGTGAGAGAACGAGGGTTGGCGGATGGTATAGTGAGCTTGCTGGATGTGAGTGATGCAAGGTGTCCATGATGGTGCTGACCATTCAATTGCCACTCTTGTTACTGTTTACCAGTGTGTTTGCTGTGAAGGCATTTGGGACCACCATTGTTGTTGGAGGTTATTTGCTGACTGTTCATATTGTTGCCACTGCCATGTTGGGGCATTGGCATTTGCTGAGAAGTGAAGGTCAGGTCTTACTGGTTCTTTCATTTGACAGTGGAGATTTTCAAGGCTGAGTGATGAGGTTGCTGGTGGGAGGTACGTTGTTGGCTACTGCCAATCTCTGTGCAGCAAGTGCCATGTTGCTCCTAGGAGAGGATGACTGATCGGCAAACCGATTCAACAGTCATCTTGGAGAGATTGTCAGTAGTCACAATATTCTGAGCAATGACATCCATTGTGGTAGGTAGCTTAGCTAGCAACATCATTACTTGGACCTTAGTAGGGATTTTGAAGTTGGCATCATTGAGGCGAGTAAAAAGCATGGAAAGTTGGTCAAGTGCCTTGCCAGGGTGAGAGTCTGTGGGAACTTTGAGTTTAAGGATGGACTTGAAGTTGGTGTAGGCAATGGTGATGCCAGGTTTGCCACATTCATCCTTGAGAGCTTTGACAACTTGGGTGATGAGCTTGTATGGTACTAGCTTGATGTGAATTGCTGGAGTGATGTGAAAACAAATGGAGCCGATGACTTTTGCATTAGAAGTGGTCCAATCGTCAATTGCTGATTGATTGTTGACAGCTGCATTATGTGTCAGGCAAGGATTGCTTAGTGTGTGGGAAATTCAGGTAGCCATAATGTAGGCTTCCATCATCAGGGACCAATCCAGGTAGTTGGTTCTGTCAAGTAGGGGAATGGCAGTGAAAAGGGCAGAGAATATGGTTGATGATGATCTGTGAGAGATTATATTAGCGATCAGGTTGGATTAGAGAAGGTCGAAAGAGATTGGAAACTGATTGAGTTGATCTGCAACCTGTAGAAGCACAATCCAGCTCTGATCATCATTAATCGCAGCAATCAGGGATCATGCTGACCATGTATGCTCTAGGTGAGCTGAGCGCTTATCGCTGCTGCTGGTGAGGGCACATGTGACAGCTGCTTCAGGGCTCATAACCTGTTGAGCAGTATAGTATGCAGCACTTGTGTGCACAAGGAAGAAAGCTTGATACTCACTTAGAGCAAGGAGGAAGGGATAAAACCACTTGTATTGGTATGGTGCATAGGCTGCCTTTATATATGTTACAGGTAGGTACAATTATCTAATCTAACCTAAATATATAGATAGGGGTAGGAACTTATAGCTGCTAATAGATAGTGCATGTTCAATATTTTATAGTATTGACATATGTGCACAGACCAAGCTGTGCATGAGAGTACATGTCTACATAAGTATATATGAGGGACAGAGATTAAAGGCATGATGCACACACATGGTGTGGCAGAATGGAAGAGAAGCATAAGATGGTAATAACTGTGAGAAGGAATGGAAGCATAGCAGAAATGAAATGAAAGAGTCATATGGTAATGAATGTAACTAAATAGAGAAAGAGCATCTGTGAGTGCAAGAGAAGAAGAATGGAAAATTACAAGTCCACTGTTATGTTGTGTGATAAGATAAGATAAGATAATGAAAGAAAATGAAAATTGTCACTTTGTTACACCATAGAAGTTACTGATCTGGGATTAAATTAAATGATCTATGGCTGAGGTACCACAACCCTTGTGTTGATTGGATCACTGGAGATGTTGAGTTGACGAGATGTCCTCGACACTGCCACACTTTGCAGCCAGCACTAGTCTTTGCACAACTTGTTGAAAAAAAGGAGCAAGATCTCCAATATACAGTAAAATACAAGCAGAGTTAGAATGGCTAGAGATTGCTGCTGCTGAGAAAAACAATACAAAAGAAGAAAAGAAGCCTATGGAGAAAGAACTTGTTTCTGAGGCATACCATGACTATTTAAAGGTCTTCTCAAAAGGAGAAAGTGAGCACATGTGTTAAGATTGTGTTGATCTCCTTGGAGAACTCTGGAACTCTGGAGTTTTAGGAATTTGTTGGAAGGACTTTGGCTTCAGCTTATGTGCTGCACCAAGCTTGGGCTCAGTCCAGTATTTCAGAGCGAAGAACAGAGAGATTCATATGGAGGGTTTATATATGGAGTTGGAGGACATATTAGTAAGTGTGATCAGTAATGGGTTTGTAACAAAGGGAGTTCAGAAGAAGAACAGAGTACAAGAAGGACTAAATACGGAAGTATATATGAAAAGTCCAGAACTCTGGAGATGCGTCTTGCACAAGATCGCACCAGAGTTGGTTAGAGTATCTCAGAAGAGACCAGAGAAGCAAAAAGGACTAAAGGAGTTTGTATGGGATATGACAGCATGCAAATAAGAAAACCATGAGATCATGTGATAGATATGAAAGAGTTGTTTGTGTTGAACAAAGGCTGATTAATTCCACTGTCTCCATTGGAACAAGAAGAAGTCACTGCATTCATTGATGACCAGCTTAAAAAGGGTTATATTAGGCCCTCTAAATCACCACAAACATCACCAGTGTTTTTCATGTCAAAGAAAAATGGCAAGAAGTGGATGGTCTAGGACTACTGTTATCTAAATGAACACATGGTTAAAAACAATTACCTACTGCCGTTGATCAGTCAGCTTGTGAATAAACTAAAAGGAGCTAAGCTCTTTACAAAAATGGATTTGCATTGGGGCTACAACAACATTCACATCAAAGAAGGTGATGAATGGAAGGCCATCTTTGTTTGCTTCTGAGGGGCTTATAAACCTCTTGTAATGTATTTTGGGCTATGCAACTCACCCAGAACCTTCCAAGTGATGATGGATGAGATCTTCACCAATATGGATGGAGTTGTGGTTGTTTACATTGATGACCTTATGATCTTTATGAAAACAGAAAATCAAAAGAACACAATGACATTGTGTGCAAAGTACTGTGCTGCTTAGAAGAAAATGATCTCTTTGTGCAATCAGAAAAATGTTCCTTCAGTAAGACCAAGGTTGATTTCCTTGGCATGATTGTAGAAAAAGATGGAATTCACATGGACAGTTCCAAGATCTCAGCAATACTGGAATGGTCCATTCCCACCAATATGAAAGGAGTTAGAAGCTTCTTGGAACTTGCCAACTTCTACCGTCACTTCATGAAGGACTACATGCAAGTCGCATGTCCATTAAACAATTTATTGAAGAAGGACACTGGATTTGAATGGTCCACTTCACAGCAAACAGTGTTTGATATGCTTAAAGAAAATTTTACAACAGCACCTGTATTGGCATATCCAGACAACAATTTCCAATTCCATTTAGAAACCAATGTGTCAGACTACGCTATGGGGGCGGTACTTTCCATATTTAAAGATGACAAATGGCACCCAGTTGCCAATTCCTCACATTTGATATCTTCAGAAGAACAGAACTACCTGATTGCAGATAAGGAAATGTTGTAAATTATTTGTGTGCTAGAGATCTGGCATCACTATCTGGAAGGCACGAAGTTCCAATTTGAGATATGGAACAACCATGCCAACCTACAATATTTTATTAAATCACAAGATCTGAATTATTGGCAAGCCCAATGGTATCAATGGTTGACACATTTCAATTATGTTTTCATCTATAAGCCAGGCACTTCTAATGTAAAAGCTGATGCTTTATTGCATCACAAAGATCACACTCAAGGAATTGAAGACAATAATAAGGGTATTATTCTTATACTGCCAGAGAGGGTACAAACTCAGACCAGAGTTGAAATCCACAATAAAGGCAAACAAATCCTAAAACTCATCAAAAGTAAGATAGTTCTGCTCAAAAAGAGTGAAGTGATCAATTTGTGCCAAAAGTACAGTACATGCAGAGTCGATGAACTGCTTTATTGTCATCATTAGATCTATGTTCCCAATTCTGATGAAATAAAAATGAAGATATTAAATCTTTGCCATGACTCACCCATTGCTGGTCATCCAGGGATAGCAATGACACTTGAACTGATAGAAAGAAGTTATTAATGGCCCAAGATGACTACTTTTACCCACGAATATTTATCTCAATGTGACAGGTGCACTCAAATGAAAACTGGAAACCAGCCCAAAGCCAGGCTGCTCCAACCCCTAGAGGTCCCACAAGGGCCATGGCAGGATATCTCTATGGATTTCACCACAAATCTGCCTTTATGTAATGGATTCAACTCAAACCTAGTAATTGTTGATTGTTTTTCCAAAGAAACCATATTTATCCCATGCAATAAGACCAAAACAACACTCAGCATGGCTAAATTATTTCTCAACCACATGTGGAAGAACTATGGACTTTCAACATCTATCATATCGGACTGAGGACTGCAATTTACATCTGCAGTAATGCAGGAAGTGTGCAAGCACCTCAGCATCCAATCTAAATTATCTACTGTGTTCCACCCACAACAGACAGGCAAACAGAGTGCATGAATAGGGATCTGCAGCAGTACCTCCATTTATTCTGCACAGAAAAACAAGATCAATGGGCTGATTGGCTTGCCATCGCCCAGTTCTCCTATAATTTGAAGATGCAGACATCTTCAAAGAAAACCCCTTCAAGGTATCATATAACTATGTATGTCCCCAGGATGGGAATCAAACAACATGTTTCCAAAGTGCCAGCCACTAAGGAATTTGCCAATGAAATAGCAAATATGCAAGAAGAGGTTAAAAACAACTTAAAAGAAGCTCAGGGCTATCAGAAGGTCCAAGCAGATAAACATTGGATAGACACCCCTATCTATTCACCTGGTGACAAAGTATGACTCACCACAGAAAATTTGTGTTTGACATGTGCTTCTAAAAAGCTTATGGAGAAGTGGATTGGTCCCTTCCTGGTAATTGAGATGGTCAGTACCAATGCAGTGAAGTTAAAACTGCTGTGGACTATCAAAATTCACCTGGTCATGAACATCTCAAGAGTAAAACTGTATAAAGAAAGATTAACAGGCCAACCTGTAATTGCGCCTGGACCTTTAGAAGTCATGGAAGATTGTGACATACAATGGAAAGTTGATTTCATTGTCGACTCCTGATTAAAATGAACAACCCTGGAGTACCTCATGCATTGGAAAGGATATTCCGATGAGGATAGAACTTGGGGGCCTGTAGGTAATCTCAAAGGCATGCCAGATGTGATCCGAGACTTTCATATCTTGCATCCTGAGGCTCCTATAAAATTATCTATGTCGTTCACTCAATTCAAATGCTTATTTAATCTGTACAACAACCATACCAGACCAGACCCTTCAAACCTACCTTTTAATTGCCTGGAAGTCAATCCCTAGAGAGGGGGTAGTGTAATGAAGTGACAATTTCTCTTTTTCTTTCTTTATCTAATCTAATCTTATCAAGCCACACGATTATCTAATCTCACAACAGAGATGTGGACTTGTAACTTTTCTTTTCTTTTCCTCTCGTGCTCACAGATGCTTTTCTCTATTTAGTTATATTCATGTTCTCATGAGATCTAATCTCATTCCCACATTCATTACTGCATGTCTTCCTTTCATTTCCACTTTATGCTTCCATTCTTTCCCATGGTAATCACCATGCTATACTTTCCTTGCATTCTGCCACATCATGTGTGTGTATCATGTCTTTAATTACCATTCCCCTATGTGCATATGTAGTCATGTACTCTCATGCACATATGCCAATAGTATAAAAGCCCTATGGACAACAACTGGCATCCCCAGTCTAGTTCACTTGGTTCCTTCCTATAAAGACCTTGTGATATCACCTCTTCTCTTCCCCACTACTAGGATCTCATGTTGTGACCTAAGGATCTAGTTATTGATCTTTGTGGTTGTTTCACTACTTCATGAAACACAAAAATGAAGTATTACAGATCTACAACCATTGGAAAATGGATGTTCAAACTCTCCTCTGCATGGAAGTTGAGCATGAAGATTTCTCCAACCTACAGTATATACCAAATTTGTCTGGAGTGACAGTGGAATGGAATACACCAACAATGTGTTCCAAGACACCCACTGCAAGAATGGTACACTCCTTGAAACGTCTGCCCTGTACACTCCAGAGCAAAACAATGTGGCAGAATGCTATGTCCACTGTGACATACATTTCCATGTGGAGCCCAACCTCCAGACCACACAGAAGTCCCATATCAAGCCTTCTTAAATTGTCAAGCCAATCCAACTCTTTTCTGCCCCTTCAGATATCTGGCCTATGCCTACATACCAAAGGAGCAGTGGGGGGGGGGTGTTACGATCCATTTTCTTCTTTTATCGTTGCTTTTCTTTCACCTATGAAAACCCTTCAACCTTTGGACCAACAACCATTCCGTTAGGGCCCTGCATGGTTTTCTTCTTGATCTATATTACTTCGGTGACCTTCTCTCTTCTTCTTCGGACTCACCCGAGTTGTACTTTTTACAGAACCTTCTTTAATGTTCCACCGCATTCCCATTAGTCATCTGAAGTTCTTTAACCTTCCATCATGTTCCATTGGCCCTTATATACGACCGATCCTATGACGATGTATCCCTTAACCTAGATCTACTCTGAAATATACCTTGTACATCGTCCTTGGATCTCTATAAGTCTCCTGGCTACTTCAAGTGCCAGCTTCATCCCTTGAAGCCTTGAAACTCTGGTAGCCATTCTGCTATCAGTCTTAAGGAGACGACCTCTCCTCTCCCTGGAAAACCCTGAACCCTTGACCCTAGAGTCTACGCTTGGTCCTATCCCAGTTCAAGCATAACAGGGGGTGATTCTGATCACACAGAAAGAAGTGCATCATGATAGGGTATACTTATGGACAGCAGGCCTACAAACTCCTTGACATAGAACATTAGACCATCATCTCCAGTCACCATGTCACTTTCAATGAATCTGGGCAAATCTCTGACATTGAGTCTGCTCCATGGAATGCCCCCACTGTTGAGGGACAGTGGAAGGGTCTTATTTCTGAGTATCTCCATCTCCCAGACAATGACAATGACAATAATGACCATCATCCACCCAACCGTGGGCCAGGTAGATTGAAGTACGGACTGATGCACCTGTACTTGCCACTACAATCCACCTTGGCTGGGAACCTAATGTGGACAAGCTCACAATTAGACTTTACCCAATATTCAGCTGTGTTCCCCATCAAATTGTGGAAGGGCCTTGGATTGTTCTCTGTAGAAATCAAATCAATAAGCTGCTGATTCAATATGTGTGGCTTTTGCAAAACATAAAGCAATGAAATCCATAGTGGTAACTGCATGCAGTCATTGCTAGCAGATGGCAACAGTGTCAGAGATTGGGACCAGGAAACAGAAGTACACATGACATTGGGGGATGCAGGGGGAGTATGAGACATGGCACTATGAGAGTGGTGTAAGGTATAAGCAATGTTAAGAGATGCAGGGAGAGTACAATTGAGTTAGTGGGTCTATATACACCACAAGAACAACAAATACAAGAAAATAAGACAGTGTTTTCAAAAATACAATAAAAATAAAAAAAGCATAAAGAATGAACAGATTTGCTGAAGGGGACAAACAAAAATGGAAGGATTGGGGATGACTATAAGACAACACATAAACAAAAAATATGTGCATTCCGAAGACCAAGACGCAGAAGTGTGCAGAGATCTGCTTTAGATGTAGACTTAATGTAAGGAACACCTTTGTTCACCCATTCATCATAGTTCCATATCTTTTCTTGAGCACAAAAACGTGCTAAAAAGTGATAATTACCTAAATAGATCATTGCTTTGAGCATGTACATTACAACATCATGGAGGCTTGGGAGGTGAAGAATGTGACAGGCTTCAATCCTATTAGATAACATTTGCTTGAAGAAGAGAACCAGTGGTGGCACCAATAAGCACATATTGATATTGTTGCTTGTCACTATTCCTTCACACTGCAAAGATGTGTGCATAAGCCTCTTTTCTGTAAGATACCATAACCCACTGGAGTGTAACCAAGAGTCTGTCCATTTTTGTAAGATCAAAGGGCCAGATTGTAAAAGTTGTTCTCACATCCAGTGCAAAGGAGAACACAAGACTGGGAGTTGCAAAGTGCTGTCATCCAAAGAAATATTCTCTGAGTTCCCAGGACATGCAGCTGCTGTACAATAAAAGTTTTGAGAAACAGAACATGTTGATGAAGGCAAGACATACTCAAGGATAGAAGTAGCAGATGCACCAACCTACCCTCTACAGGGGAAACTCTATGGATTCCATGGATTGAGTTGATCTTGGAACATATCTTGATGTTTGTTAAATAAATCATGAGAGAAGAGTTTAGTAGGTGACAGTATACAGCCAGCTCCAGAGTTTACTCCAAATCCATAAACATCCAAAGGAATCTTGTAGGTGCTGCACACGCTCCAGAGATTCAAAGAGGAACTCTGAAGTATTCCTCTGGAATATCACTACTGCTTGGTAAAGGACATTTACATACTATTTTGCCACAGATCAGAATCATGTGCACCCCTTTGTTTATTCAGGTATGAGGATGCCTACATCACCTAGTGTAAAGTAGATAGCTCCCTATCCAACACCTCAGTTGTTTTTCCGGACTTAGGCAGCAACTGAGATAAGTGGAATCCCCTATATATATTACCTCTATACTGATTGCTGTAGTTCTGGACTTCTCTGGACTTCACAGGTAAATATAGTTGTTTTGCCCAACTTAGGCAGTGACTGAATTCCGGACTTCTCCAGACTTCAACAGGTTATAAGCCCTGATTGTAATGAAGTGACCATTTCTCATTTTCTTTCTTATCTTATCTTATCAAGCCATGCAATTATCTTACCACACAACATAACAGTGGACTTGTAACTTTCCTTTCTTCTTCTCTCCCACTCACAGATGCTCTTTCTCTATTTAGTTATATTTATGTTCTCACAAGATCTAATCTCGTTTCCATATTCATTTCCACTCTATGCTTCCATTTCATTCCCACAGTAATCACTGTCTTATGCTTCTCTTCCATTCTGCCACACCTCATGGTGGCATCATGTATTTTATCTCCATTACTCGTATGTACTTATGTATGTAGTCATGTACTCTCATGCACTGCTTGGTCCGTGCACCTATGGTAATACTATAAAAGCCCTGTGGATGATGGCTGGCATCCCCAGTCTAGTTCACTTGGTTCTTACCTGCAAAGACCTTGTGATATTTCCTCTCCTCTACTCCTTCCTACTAGGATCTTGTGACAGTGACCTAAGGATCTTGTATTTGATCTTTGTGGTTGTTTCACTGATCATGTCCAATAAATGAACAACTCACCCTACTCATATATCTCTCTATGCATGCTCCATTCAAAATGGAGTTCGGCTATCAGCCATCAAATGCCATCATCAGAATCACCATTCCTTTGCCAATGCTACCCTGCCCCATCAAAACAAACATGTCATCTGACACCATATAAAATGACAAAATCCTCACTGGACCCAAAATCTTCCCACGATAGAAAGTCAAAGTCACCTGAAAACTCCAAAGCAGAAAAGCCTATGGAGTTGTCTCCAGAACAGACAAGAAACCCATTCAGGGCACCACCAGAATTACAACTTCAAATATTTATGAGTGGGAAGAGTGCAATGAAAAGGCCCATGGTATCATACAGGAATGTCTTTCTGATACTCTCCTCTTGAAAACAGAATCATGTGCCTCTTCAGCTTAACTTGGAATGGAAACTCCAATATCTCTGCACACATTGCATCGCTCTGCACCTCTGAATTCTGCCTCACCAGCATGAAATTCACTGTAGACCCAAAGGTCATGGCATTCATCCTCCTCAACTCCCTTCTGAAAACTCTGGAATGGGAATTGTTCAAGTCCTCACTAATCAACACTGTCCACTATGACAGCCTCTGAGGTCAAAAGACCTTAACCTAACCCTCACATGCCTCACAGTGGTGTGAACACCATTTGTCTGCCATATACAACTCTGCCAATTGCAAAACCTACAAAAAATGGGTCTCACATCTAAGGAGTGGCACCTTTAGAAAGGATGAAGGAAAGGAAAGGGTAAATGTAGTGGAAAAGGCTCTGGACCCTCCTGATTCAGCAAATGTAGCTCACGAAAATGTATCCGAGTCTCTAATTCAACACATTCATGCCTATTTGTTGTCCAAGAAAAGCAGCAGTGGGAGCAACACTCTGATTATTGACTCCAGAGTGACATCACACATGGTCCCACACTGATCTTGGTTCTGAACATTCCAACCACTACATCCTCCATGCTCAGTCACAGTTGGAGACAACTCTGTACCTCATACCATCGGAATTGGAACAGTACCTCTACTGTCATGGGTCTCCCAAGAAACTTTCGAAATAGTCCTATCAAATGTTCTACTTATTCCGGAATTCTGAATCTTGCTCATCTCCATAAATCAACTCGCCTCCACTGGACTCTCTATTATTTTTCCAGCCAAATCCAATGCCTGCTATATCTGAAAGGAATGGAAAACAGTCCTAGTTGCTAATCACATAGACAGTCTATATCATGCCAGAGTCACTCTGAATGATCACAAGGAGGCAGCCCACACAACTATTGACATTAACCTCCTCCACCGGAGAATGGGATGTAGGATTTCTATATGATACAAACAGTAATATACTGATTACATAATTACATCAGACCATAGATGTTTCTTTTCATACACTACACACCTCAGTCACTGTCTACTACAGTACTGAGGTGAGTTACACTTTCATTAGCTACACTCTATACTAACATTACCTTAGTCCTACTGTGTTCAATAGGTAATGACACAAGTCAGTCACTGTCTACTACAGTACTGAGTCCTACTGTGTTCAATATGGGACACATTTCTTTTGACTGAATCCAACACATGATGTAATCTAATCAACTCTGGGGCATTGACACACTTGCCAGAATCCTGACATTCTGTGAGGCCTGCACACATGGAAAAATGAGGTGACTACCTTTCCAATCCTGCAATGAACCATGGAGTTCACATCCACTTGAGATCATCCACATGGATGTTGGAGGTCCAATAAGTCTGAGATCCTGCAAAGAATATAGATTCTGGCTGGTTATTATTGATGACTTCACCCACTTCCCTTGGGTCTACTTCATGAAACACAAAAATGAAGCCTTACAGATCTATAACCAGTGGAAAACAGATGTCCAAACTCTCCTCTGCATGGAAGTCAAGCATGAAGATTTTTCTGACCTGTATATCAAATTTGTCTGGAGTGATGGTGGAACCAAATACACCAACAAAGTATTCCAGGACACCCTTCACAAGGATGGTACACTCCTCAAAACTTCTGCCCCATATACCTGAAGCAAAATGGTCTGGCAGAACAGACAAACCAAACACTGGCCACCCTGGTGAACACCATGCTGGAGGAGTCAAAGCTCCCCAAGTCCTTCTGGGCCAATGCTATGTCTGCTGTGGCATACATCTCCACATGGAGCCCAACCTCTGGACTAAATGGTCAGGTTCCCTATCAAGCCTTCTTCAATCGCCAAGCCAATTCAACTCTTTTCCACCCCTTCAGGTGTCCAGTCTATGTCTACATGTCAAAGGAGCAGCAGGGAGGGAAAAATTCTGATCACATGGAAGGAAGTGCATTATGATAGGGTACACTCATGGACAGCAAGCCTACAAACTCCTTGACATAGAATGTCACACCATCATCTCCAGTCACCATGTTATTTTTGATAAATCTGGGCAAATCTCTGATCTTGAATCTGTTCCATGGAGTGCCCCTGCTGTTGAGGGACAGTGGAAGGGCCTTATTCCCATGCATCTCCAACTCCCAGAAGATGAAGATGACCATGACCATCATCCACCCAACCACAGACCAGTGGGAGATGTCCCTACACTTCTGAATCATATTCCGAAATGCCCTATAAGCCCAGGCATCAAGGACCTTGCAGAATGCTTAGGTAAACTCCAACTGGCTCCAGTTCTGGACTCTGCTCCCATTCCGGAACCTGCTCCTATTCCTGCCCCAGGCTGCTCCTGCTTCTGCTCCTGCCCCTACTCTTGCTTCTGCCCCTGCTTCTGCTCCAGTCCCTGCTTCACCTATACAACAGAGCAACTGACAACAACAGATAGCCAACAAAAACAAAGAGTACAAGCGAACTTTACAGAAAGAAGCTGCAAGGCGAGAAATCTAAGCACAAGCACCTGCTCTACAACAAACTCCAGAACCCCCAGAGAACATTCCAGAGATACTGTCACATCCCATATTTCACAAGTCAACTCTGAACTTACTCCAAGCTCTTTAGAGCGAACTCCAGTACATTCTCATATGAGATGCATCTTCGGAGTTCCGGAGTTCCATATATAGTATACCTTGTTCTCTCGCTTCTCTTCTCCTTTTGTCTTAGTTCTGCCTCTTAGAAAACTCCATACCTGTGCTCGCTTACGAGCATAGCTCCGGCTTCCTTACATCTGATTCCATACTTCTTACCAATACCCTTAGCGATCCACTTAGTAATACGTTCTCCCTCCATATATAAGGTCTCTCCAAAACTCATGTAACTCCTCAGTTTGAATATCAACTTAGATCATTCTCCTCACTCCAACCCTCCGACTTGAACCTTGACAGTTCTCCTGTATTTGTACTACTCGACTTAAGTCTTCGCACTTAACATCTTCACGCTCCTACTCCGTAATCCGAAATCTGGGACGGACTCCGACAAGGGCACACCACATACGGTGAAGCCAAAGTCCCAACCCCCTCGTAGTAAACTTCAGAGTTCTGGAGTTCAATCCGGAGATTCCATTCTTAACAGTATATTCAAACTCATACTTGTTGAGAGTCCCTAACTATGGCTACATGTACCAGATCGCAGACTCATGCCTTAGGCACAAACCGCGCCCCTTCCCCCTGTTACAACCCTCTCAATGTCTTTGGAAGCAGTCGATGAGGCCCAGAACTCGTAGATCAGTTCCGAAGCTTCTCCGCCCACCACACCCCCGCCAACTCTGCTTCAACTTCGTGCCCCCTTCCACAATCCCCAACTCCGGGCCCACACATTGAAGTCGTAGATGATGACGTCTCTACTCAAATGGGTAATCGCTCGAGAGAGCATTCTCTCCATACTCCCCCAAATGACCCAGGATATCAGGAAGGTCCCGGAGGTGATCCCTCTGATGATGACCTGGATGATGATCCTGAGGACGACCTTTTCCCCGATTCCGACGACGATGAAGAAGAGCACATCCTGTGAGATACCCTCGCTCAATTAGCAAGTGCTATCCAAGGCCTTCCCACTCTACTCAGCATCCCGCCTCCTCTGACTCTACCCCCCACACCAAAGTCCGAGAATCCGATCAGTTCAACAGGACTGATCCCCGAAAACTCTGGGTTTTCCAGGTGCAATGCAAATTGAACTTCCAGGATTGCCCTAAGGCCTTCTGGATGGACCGCACCAAAGTCACCTTCGTGCAGTCCTACCTTAAAGGCATGGCGTTGGAATGGTTCGAACCGGACCTTCTCCTCACAGATGATCCCGATCACCATCCTCTATGGATGGACAACTACAAAGAGTTCATTCTCAAACTCCAGGCCAATTTCGGTCCACACGACCCTGTCGGAGATGCAGAGCACCAACTCAATCACCTGTCCATGAAGAACAGCCAACATATCAATAAGTATGTGGTCAAATTCAATTGCATTGCTTCGCAAGTCTGCAACTATGGAGAAGGTGCCCTCCGGCTGAAACAACCAGAAAGATCAACACTAGATCCTTAGGTCACAAACACTAGTCCTAGCTGTAGAGAAGAGGAGAGGAAAATATCACAAGGTCTTTCTGGGGAGAAACCAAGTGAACTAGACTGGGAATGCCAGCCGTCGTCCACAGGGTTTATATACTATTGGCATATGTGTACAGACCAAGCTGTGCATGAGAGTACATGGCTACATAAGTACATAGGGGAACGGAGATTAAATATACGCTGCATAGGCATGGTGTGGGAGAATGGAAGAGAAGCATAAGACGGTGATTACCATGAGAGTGAAATGGAAGCATAGAGGGGAAATGAAAAGAAGTACATACGGTAATGAACGTGTGAACGAGATGAGATCTCGTGAGAACGTGAATATAACTATAAGTGTCTTTGAGCGCGAGGAGAAAGGAAAGAAAGTTACAAGTCCACTATTATGTTGTGCAATAAGATAATTGCGTGGCTTGATGAGATTAGATAAGATAAGATCAAAGAAAAAGATAAGGTGTGAAATTGTCACTTCATTACACCGGCACCACTTCTACAACAATCTGCCGGATCATATTAAGGATGAGATCTCTCGTGTTGGAAAATCCCCAACACTCTCTGAACTCCATCACCTCACACAGGTGATCAACGCGCACTACTGGGAGCACAAGTCCAAGATCAATTGCCAGGCGAAACCGACCCAATCCTCCGCCCCTAAGAATAACAAGAAATCAATCATCTGCCCCTACGTCCTCCGCTCGTCCTTCCAACTCCGGCAACAAGGATTTGAAGGGCAAAGGTGCTACCACCTCTGCCCCTCCAAAGCTGGATTTGTCGTCAAAATTAGGAAAAGACGGCAAGCTCACATTGGAAGAACACAAATGTCATTTTGACAACAAATTGTGCATGTTTTGTGGTCAAGGTGGCCACATGGCTAAGGAGTGCCTGAAGTCTACTTCCTGGGCTTCCAAAGGCCGTGCGGCTACCACAACGTCTACTCTGGAAACCAAACCGGAGGTCTCTTTGGAGACAAAAAAATAGTCCGTGACCTCCCTGACTCCGCACGGGATGGAGGTTGCGT
>JBBPQE010000532.1:0-17006 GCA_038092335.1 Boletus vinaceobasis
AATGCCAAGAGTGTCTACTTTATTTTGTTTGCTGATGACTAAGCATGATTCCCACACTGTCAGACACACCATGCCCATTATGTTAAAATAGTTCACCAAGCCAAAAGTACAAAAACTGTTGCAATAACATGGATGATTTGAAATATCCATAGTGTCACAGGCACCACATCAAATCACATGACCAGAGTACCAATGGCAAGCCAGATATGTCTACTCTATTTTATCCCACTATGACTATGCATAATTCCCACACCCTCACATCACTGGCATCTCTTCAAAATACCAAAACATTGCAATTGTTTTTGGAGTCACTGTATCCTGGAAGTGGAGAAGATAGTATGCACTGGGACAATTGGTGCATGAATCCTCCAAGCATTTGATGTAAGTCAGAGTCCTGTGGCTGAAAACTATTTGTTGACAGCCTTGAAGGTCAATCAGCACCCTGGGACTACGTGGTTGATACTGACTTGATTGTGTTTCTGAATGTACCAGCCATCCACATTCCCAAAGTGATGTTTTGTATCTGTCCTCCAACCAAAAGTTCTGTGTGCCATATACTTTCTCACATATGTTTCATTCCTTTATTTTTGAAGCTTTGTGGTTGCATGGATGACCTCGGTCTGCCATGATCAGTCCTGCCTGTTACTTTTCATCAACATCAAATTCAAGAGTTCCCATCCTCTTTTTTGTCAATTCCCATCCTTATAATACACACTCCCTCATAACAGTTGGATGTGCAAGATAGTGACGGCAACGAAGGCATCGGGTGCAGCGGTGGATGAGAGGCAGGGTGTGATGACGGGGGCAGTCGTCGGCGCTGCATTGGTGCTCTTGAGTGCCTAGATACCACCTCATCGGTGACGTGCACTAGTGGTGTGCAAAGTCCATCCTCAAGGCACCCAGTCAGGCCGGGCATGGCTTGCACTTGGGCAGGGATTCGCAACGTCGCAGTCATGTGCATGCACACCAGATTGTCTGAGTCAC
The DNA here is from genome assembly GCA_038092335.1 of Boletus vinaceobasis. Lineage (NCBI taxonomy): Eukaryota > Fungi > Basidiomycota > Agaricomycetes > Boletales > Boletaceae > Boletus > Boletus vinaceobasis. The sequence continues at coordinate 985 of JBBPQE010000532.1, forward strand.
ATTTGTCGCTGCACGTGTGACCGTAAAAATTGACCGTTCTAGCCCCACAACGATCGCTATGGCAAACAAGATCTTCATCTTCATCCAAAAGCCAGTGCTCGGACATGCCTTTCCAAGTTCTCAAGGATTAGGAAAGATTCAATGATAATTCTTATCGGGATGCCTACTGCGATAGCTTTTGAGCTACGTAGGTGGACTCGAATGTGCGTATCCTACGTGCCGTCAAGTATTACGTTCCGTACCTTGATGGGTCCCATGCAAAGTCGGATAAAGTCCCGCGAGGAAAAAAAAAAAGGAGGGGCGTGAGATGAGTTGACGAAATACAACCAGACACACACTCTTGGCTGTCCGGTCTGTGAAATCACAGGACACGGGCGGTAACGCAAGAAGCGGTACACGCCTCAGTTTTGATTCATGTAAATGGATAGCATACAAACGGCCGAACCTATACTTGGGTGGGTTGCGTGAACACAAGATGATGCGACATCCAGATTATTTTGGCGCTCGTCGCTATTTGACGATGGGATTAACGCCTCTGGCGGAGAGGTAGTCTTTTGCGACGCCGGGGCTCTGAAAAGATGATCGTCAGGCATTGGACACGCGAGGGAGGGGGGGGAGGGGATAGAAAGACCGTACCAGGTTCTTGATGAGATCATAGACGCTCTTGTCGTGATATCTGAGTCCCGTGCGTGGATCTGTGTATGGTGCCTGTGATCGCCGTATCAGCGTGGGGTGCTCACGGAGAAAATGAGACGAGCCGAGGCGCACCTCGAGGCCTGTGATGTCGCAGTAGTGGCGGGGAGGCAGTAGGGAGGGAGGTGCTTCAATCGATGTATCTACGGAAGGGGAGGTTGGGATGAGGAAGGGCGAAAGGTCAGAGCATACACGTCGGAACATCCTCCTCCTCAACCATCACGCTAGGCTGACGGTCTGAATCGTCGGTGTCCGAGACCGTCCACCATTGGTCCCCCCGGAGTCGTTCCGTCCGGTCGAGTCGTCTACGCTCGCGCTCGGTGCGTTCGCGCTCAAGTCGTCTGCGCTCGCGGTCCGTGCGTTCGCGCTCACGTTCTTGGCCGAGGACGGTCTTGAGGTTCTTGGTGCGACGATTTGCGTTTTTGGTGTATACGGCGTTCTTGAAGGGGCGCGGGAGATGCAGAAAGGAGAGTTGTTCAGCAAGGGTCTGCTGGAGGTACGATCAGGTGTGTGCAGTCGAGTGTGGAGATGACGGACGGGGGTGTGCGTTGCGGCACCATCGGTATACGACGCCTTTTTCTTAGTCGCGCCTTTCGGTGGCCTGCTCGAGTTGTGTTGGTCAGTAGTTTAGTGAGGAGGGCAGTGTCTGACATTTGGTTAGACCTCCTGTTGAGTGTACAGGTTTGAACGCGATCGAATCCGGTGCCCGTGTTTCACTTGGCTCGCAAATTCTGCAAAGCTTATCAGCCACTACTTAGTACTCCAAGTAGGCCTCCCCGTCTTTCCTTTCGTCTCTCATGGACTCGTCCTCGCCCTCGTCGCATTCGCCTTCCTTTTCCAACTTTCAACTCCCCCATCCCCATCCCTGTTCGCATTCGTATTCACAAAGCTATCCCACGGTTCCTGTGTCTGACATGCCTCTCGAAACATATCTCCCCCGCTGCGTACTCCGCGGTTCCCTCGATCCCACCACTGGCATCTTTTATAGGGCGCCCGAACATACGCGCATACGAACGGCGCAGGCGTGCGACAAGTGTAGGGTGAGGAAGGCAAAGGTACGATACGTCGCTCCCCTCTCTCGTGTGTCCCCCTGCACTCATTCCTTTTTCAGTGCAGCGGCGACCATCCCGTCTGTGAACGATGTCACACACGGGGGTTGACCTGTCGCTATGCGCCCGAGCGGCGTACGCGTCGATGGAGCAAGGCTAAGGCAGAGCAGGATGCAGTGCCGGATAGGAGCGCCGGCCGATCTGGTTTTGTCCCGCAGTCCCCTGACGCCTTGCAACCTGCCCGACCCCAATCCGGGCCGTGGGGCACGTCCACCTCGCACGGACCGTCGTCTCGCGATGCCGATATGAATCGTCCCAGGAGTGGGAGTGAGGACGGTCAGTGCACCGGGGGCACGGCCCCGCGGACGCGTCCGAGACGCGCGACAATCGCCTCCACCAAGGTTCATCCGCTCTCCTCGTCGTCTATTTCACAACAGGTGTTCGACCTGCGGCGCGGTGGTCCTGATCGGCCACGACAAGGTTGTGGTCACCCAGTCTCAGGCTGCAGTTCCATTCCTGTTCGCGCCAACGTCGCACACGAGGCGCTCGAAACGACAGAGGAGTCGATGGTTTGTGGGGGAGGGGATGGAGAAAGGACGTTGGAGGGTGACCCCGACCTTGACCTTGACACACCTCGCGTCGGGCAGAACGCGTTGGCGCTGTGCCTCGATCCCTATACCGATGACCCGCCGGTGTTCATCGAGTCCATTCTCACGCCCGAGGCGACTGGCGACGACGTGTCTCGCGTTACACTAGCAGACCGTGACCCGGCGTATACCAATCTAGGTCTTACCGGCGCAGAACATCCCGAGGGCGTAGACGGTGCACAGCACCCCGTACCGTTCCATGATGTACCTCATTCTCATCAGTCCAGACCTGGACCTGGGTCTTGTTTTGATATGTCCTCTGTAGACCTGGGTACATTAATATCGGACGACGGAAGACCACCTCTTTGCTGCGCGAGCAATGTAGAATCCCCCGGTCGGTGAGCATTCTTCCCATCAACGCGCACTTCTATTGTCGTTGTTATTTCATATGGCCTTGTTGATGCTGTCGTACAGGACCCCCTTGACGTCCTCGTCCGCATCCTCTGTTCTCACGCGAGCTCGCTCGGACGAGTTACCGATGACGCCGACGAACAGCTATCCAAATTCACCAGTTGTACTCACCTCCCTTTCCCCGCACCTCGGATTTATTGGTAATCCCGACCTTCGCCCTCCCATCGCGAGCGAAATGTGGACCGTGGACACGGGAACGGATGGACACCGGTATCACCACCACGGCGACGGCGACGGCATGTTGACCGGGCACGTGGGATGGCGCGAGGTCAAGGACTCAACACACTCGTTTTGGGGAGACTTGGGCTTGTTCATCGACATGGATGCCGTGTTTTGATTTTTTTTTGGGACAGACCCTGCAGGCATGTTTCATGTGGTGAGGGACAGGGACTCATTTTTATTTTTGCTGTTGTTCTGTTCGGACGCGTACCTGGCTTGGTTTCGTAAAGGACTGTTTCTTTCCTTCTTTTTAGGTTCCTGTTTCGCTGACTCGAAGTTTCAGGTCTGGTTTTGGGAAACTATGTTTTACTGAATGTTGTCGTCGGGTTGAACACGACTGTAATCCCAGCGTCTGTTTCGCTACTAATCAGGCAATCCATCCGTTCATAAATGTGCGTCATTATCGACTGCTATGAATTACTACCCACTCGCGTGTCGCCAGGAAGTTGTTATTCATGGAGATCAGAGCTCGCTACGACGTGAGACAGTCCTTGATTCGGGAAATGTCGACCTACGAAGGCTTGGATACCCCTTGATTACTCCAGCCGGGCGACGTTGCAGGTATGGATGGCACCCAAAACCTGATCCACCGACCCCTTCCAGAACGGCAACGGGTACAAATACATTTCTATTAACCCGGCTGGAAATAAGGCGATCCGCGCCAGCTAGACGTCCACGAGGATTAAACCCTGTGTGGCCGGACCTTCCCGTCTATGCATGACAGAGAGCCATGTCTCTGACCCACGGCCCTACTTCGACTCGGGCCTCGATCTCTGCACCTCTTCCACGTTAGCCCTTCGGTGATTGTAGCGGTGGAACAAGGACCGCTGGGAGGGGCGCAGCGAGCGCAAAAGATCGCGCGGTTGCAACTACTGAAGGCGTCTTGGGCGCAGGCATTTGCTTGTCGCGCAGATCAATGCATCCGTATGGCCGTTTCTCCGCGTGCTCGTGTACCTGGTCCAACGTATTCTCGAGTGGGACCGTTGTCGTGTCGTCGTATCGTATGCGCACGCACGCATACTCGCTGCCACAATCGTTTCGTATTCAAGGAAAAAGTTGGACAGTAATGAAATAGGCGTCGGGCGATACGCGGCTCACCTCAGCGCTCGCGGAATGGAGAAAACTCGCCGATTTGACCCTGCCTGATACAGCCTGTTCTTCGCTGGACGATCACGACGTGCATTTCCTCGGCGGCTGCCAGCTCGGCGTCCCCCTGCACACCATTATCAATGTTATAAGCCCCTTTTTGAGCATCCTCGACGAGCACGCGGTGTCGCACCCTTGGAATTCAAGAAGGTGAATCATCTGTATCCTCTGGTCGGTCGTCTAACATTTTCCGTTCTTGTGATGTCAGGACACTGACTCGGTGGATGGTAAAGTTCGCGGGGAAAATGAACTGGCACTCTTGGTTGTTGTCGTTCCCCATGCAATACCTATCAAATACGGCAACCTCGAAGTGTCTGTTCGTCTCAGCGTCTCGTACGTCATGCGCTCTGAGCGCGGTCGGTTGACAATAATAATAGCCAGATGGGGACTTCGATTTGGTTACCAACGCGTCTCCCTATCTGTGTGACGTTTTATCGGTTGTCGTGAGTTTACGGCACGTACCAATGATGCATCGTCGGATCGTCCATCCGTGTGCCACCGGTGCGCTACTTTGTCTTGACCACGGATATTCGGAAGCCCGGGTAACGGTGAGCACCACAAGCGCATGCAGCGCCCCATGCCGTCTTCGTGGTACCATTGACCCTTCCTCGTTCGTACTTTGGCAGACGTGCACCGTGATGCCACATCTCCGCGTGCCCGTCTTCCCAAAAGACCTATCCGTCTCTGCCCACCTGGAAGACGTCGACCTGCCGATCTCCCCAGTCCCGAACTGTGCGTGTTGTCGTGAACCCCCGCTGCCGCGGACAGTAGTCATATGCACATCCGGTGGCCGTTGTCCAGCTCAAAGAGTTGTCGATGAAAGGGGGGTTGTGACCCTCGTGCCGCTGTGTATGTATCCAGAATGCTGTTTCGGCGTGACGATGTATGCAGTGGGTGGCTCAAAATTTATCGGTCATCTTGTTGATCCGATCTCTCGTATGATCCGCCGCGAGACAACGACCAGACTTTGTTCATTCTTCTGTTACCAAGGCGTCGTGGAAATACAGTACAGGAGCGCACAGCATATAGAAAGTGGTCCTTCGGTTGGAACGGAACGACCGATTGTGTGCATGGATACAATTCAAACGGATACACTAGTCGACCCTCCATTCCGCTCGCGGTGCATAGTGTCAAGCGAGGCTCTCTATTTTTATGCAGCTGAGATTGGACAATGTCATGATGGCCTGTCCATGTCAGGTACTGCCCCGTAAGAACAATGAATGGAACCTGTGTTGTTTGCTGAGTCTGAATTTTCAATCTGCGATTTCACGAACGCCCGCCATTGCCCTGTCAATGTTGACAGCAACTTGCAATGACCTGACCTCGGCCACTCAGCCGTGACGGACCTCGTACATTGTTTCCCAGCTATACGACGCATGCACAAGTCCTCCCAGATTAGTCTTAATTCCCTTCGTAGCCGACAGCCCCGGCCCTTGAACAGCTCGGAAGTTACACAAGGTTGTACCCTCCTCGAGTTTGCGATGGAAAGGCCAAAACTTGCACACTTGGCGGCGCTGGTGAATCACTTATGAACGTTTGAACACGAGGCCACATGTTATAGTCGCTCGGGAGAGCTCGTGTGGGCTCGGGAAATGCCGACTCGTCCCTAACCGAGTAACGTTTATTATTGACAGGGACAATGGATTTTGTCGTCAAGTCAACAATAAGCAAATCGCTCCACCCGGTGAGCTGCAGTGGAACCTTGCTATTCTTGACAGGATGGACAACGTATAAAAGACTCCATTTTTCGTCCGCCTTCTCTTCACTCACCCCAGGTCGTCCTTTCGTTGACGTTTGTCACTGCCTTGGCCACCCGCCCCCGGTCAATCTACCTCGGGCTCTTACGATCTTTCCATTCATCGCTGTCGACCTTTTTATCATCTCACCTCGCTGTGCGGGTACAACCTTCTCCTTGAACAATTCTCAATCCTACCATGATCACGTCCACGCTCCTCTCTCTCCTCCTCCCCGCTCTTGTTTCAGCCCACGGTTATGTCAACAAGGTCACGATTGATGGCACAGTTTACCAAGGCAATTCTGTTGGGACGACGGCAACGACCAGCTCAGCCATCCGTCAGGTCAACACAAATAGCCCTGTCAAGGGTGCGACTAACCCCGATATCAACTGTGGCCCGGGTGCCCAGTTGGCGGCAGAGTCTGCTAATGCCAACCCTGGCAGCACCGTCGAGGTTTCCTGGGTCGGTGGCACCACCGGTGACTCCCCCGTGAGTAACATTCTCTTTCAATGACACCGAGGATGTGTATTCATCTATTTCCAGTGGCCACATAACACAGGTCCGATCATGCACTACATGGCCATGTGCCAGGGTTCCTGCACAACTTATGACTCGAGCGGTGCCGAGTGGTTCAAGATTTCGGAGCAAGGCCTCGAATCTGACGGCACTACCTGGTACCAAGCACAGCTTCGTAAGCCGTTTCCTCTCTTGCAAAGCATCGCTAACACACATTCTAGAGTCTGGTTCCCCAGCGACGGTTACCATCCCCAGCACCCTCGCTGCAGGCAACTACTTGCTTCGCTCTGAAGTCATTGCGCTCCAACTTGCCATGACCGAAGGCGGTGCAGAGTTTTACCCTGCTTGCATTCAGCTGACCGTCGGTGGTTCTCAAACCGGCCAGGCCACGAGCAGCGAAGAAGTCACCTTCCCCGGTGGCTACACGGATACCGATCCCGGTATCTTGACCCCTAACGTAAGTCCGGTCCAGGATGCGTTTTGCCCACGTTGTTGATGGTTCTCTCAGATCTACAACCCTCCAATCACCTACACTTTCCCTGGCCCACCCGTCGCGTCGTTTGCTGGTGGTGGTTCTGGGTCTGGGTCCTCGGGTGGTTCAGGATCTACTTCTGCCCCTGCGGCTCCTTCTGCTTCAACCGGGGCACCTTCTGCACCTTCCATGGTCGCCCCGTCTGCTTCTCCGACGCCGTCTGCGCCTGTGAATGTCGGAGGCAACCCACCTGCATCAGCTGCCTCCTCGACCCCCTCACCTACCTCGACCGGAGGGTCAGGATCCACGTGTATGCGCCGCAAACGGTCCATCCCCGAAGTCACCGTAGAGGGGAAGCGGATGCACAGACGCCGCCACCGTACCTCCCATTGATCGTGATGCGCGACAAGTCCACGCACGCTCTTCACTTTGCCTCGCGAGGATTGACGTTCCCGTCACGCTAATACTGTGCCTCTAGATGGGGTACGGATATGAATAACAATGAGATGTAATCGATCGAGGGTATGCATGCATATGCATGACTCGTAACGGGGCTTGACGCCCGCACGAGTCCGCTGAGCCAGGGGCTGCGCTCTCGCATCGCGCTGTACAAGTTTCTCGAGTAGACGTATTTGTGTAGCCGTAGTGTAACATCCTGTAACGTTCGTTCTGTTGACACAGTTGGCTGTCGAATGGCACGATCATGTGAATTGAATTGTATCCATGCAATGCATTCGATCGGTCGTCCTGCGCCCTATAGAATATACAAAGAGGGCGTCTTGGTGTGTTCCGTTATCCAATTTGTTGTATTATAATTCCAAGTACGATGCCTTGGGAACAAAACGATGGACAAGTCCAAGACATCTTGGCGTGTCTCGCGGCGGGATCATACGGGCAATCCGACAGAAGGTCATCGCTCATCCGCGCAGCGAGGATCCACGACAAGAGACTCCAACACGTTCCTACTGAGCAGACGCCGAGCGTGCGGAAGTGATATCGCTGCCCGGCCGCCGAGTCACAACAAAGAATGCATTGGGTACTTCAAAAAAAAAAAACAGGATGGTATACATGACAGAAAGCGATGCCAAGTGCGAGAACAAGTAATGGTCACCGGTCAGCATCGGAGATCCGGACGACCTCCCCAAGAGTATGGCAACTACAAGATGTCGAGCGTCCGTATCGTCTGTGCGAGATACTGCGGTGGAACTTCCTTGCGTAGTTGCACCACGACAGGGTAATCGCATGCAACACGTTTGTATTCATTGTGTGACAGAGGAACGAGCAAGAGTGCGCCGAAAGGCTGTCTGAGACGTGCAAAAAGCCGTAACGCTCTGGTAACCTTGTCAAGCTGAGAGGAGTTGCGTGTGGGCGACACAGCGTGTGATGACGAGGGAGAGGGTGTATCGGCGGAAAAACCATCCCCATGGAGTGAAGGGAGGTCCTCGAAAGGAAGGGCAGGATCGAGAAGACACCGAAGCCACGGATGCACGAGTACCAAATTGCTCAGCCCAGACAAGTCCTCTGTCGTCTTGATCTCGACGTTCCCCAGTCCGGATGTCGTGGCTTGATAAACACCCTGTGAATCACCACTTGGGACCAATGGACCTTTCAGTGGAAACATGATGCAAGATAAACCCAACCGACGGCTGACAATACGTGGGGATGGGAAATTGACGACGCGATCGTACAGCATTAAAGCCGAGTCGAGATACGAGGATGTCCGTAGTTCCGAAACCAGCGCGTCCATCTCGCCATCCTCGATTGGCGGCGGAATATAGAGTGACTCTGGCTCGCGATATACACTAATATCCGCAGGAAGGCAGCTGTTATAGTCCGATGCCTTCCCTGTCCAGGCCAGAATCGTGACAGCACCTGACCGAGTCAACACATCTTGTAAGAGACGACCCAGAGCGTGTTGTTGACCCTCGCCATAATTGGCTTGGATAGAGACATTAAAGATACCGAACAGGGAGTAAGCTATATCCTCTTGTTTTGTGGCAATGCGTGTGGCAGCAAGACAAAGCTTCTGTCGTACGTCGTCTGATCCGGGTTGGAGAGAGAGTAGGACTTGTGCATCAACCCCGGTTGCGGCCGCCATCTCCGCCATGATTGCGGGTGAGTCCTTGTGGTTATACACACTCTCGTCAGGAAGATAAGGCTTCCAATCTTCAGTGTAGAAACGGATGACCCGAGACGCAAAAAACTCTTGCAATGTCCATGCACGGGTGTTCCAAAGACTCCTGATCAGAGCACGCAGCTCCGAGTCAGATCGTACCCCCTTTAGGTGAATGATTGTGAGGGCGGACTCGTGGTACCATTTAAACATCGACATCAGGGATTCCTGAAGCACTGGGCCGTCCGTTTTGTCGATACAGCACGTATCCGACCATGCCCAGCGCAACCCTGCTTCCCGCGCCGTCATACAGAACATCACCAGCTTCGAGACCGTTGGTGATGCTGCCAGTTTGCGTACCGATTTATTGAGGACATCATGGTACAGAGGTTCTGCCTCGGCTGCTTCCCAAGTATGCGAGAACGTGGCATATCGGAAGTATTGCCGGACGGTCTGCGTGATGCGAGAGTTGTCGCGTCTCGTCGTCATGGATGCAACGAGTTCCTTGCATTCTGAACCGGCTTCAAATTGATCTATACGTGCGCGTTTGTCACAAAGACGACCAGTCTCTGTGTTAATGAGAACGAGCGGAGCATCACGCTGAGTCTGTTTGACAGAGCTGCGAATAACAGCCATCGTCTGCGATGGGTTCACACGGTGGCTACGCATTTCTTCAAGAGGCAGAACCCTCAGGAGATGCTCTTGTTCAAGCGAGAAAATATTTACCTCGAGTAACAGGATTCGGAGATTGTTCAAGCTTCAGAAGCATATCATTATACGCATCGATTGCTTCATCGTAACGTTGAGCGCCAAGTAGTGCCGCATGCCTTTTCTCGTAGCCACACGGAGATAACGGGTTGAGTTTGATCGCCTAGGATCACATTCACTATTTACTCCAGCATGAATCGGGATACACCTACTGCATCAGCATCGTCTAGCGAATCTTGCCATGATCCAATTGCAGCTCGTGCTCCGCTCCGCTTGGTCCAAAGGTCTGTCGATAAAGGACTGAGGGTCAATGCCGTAGTGTAATGGACAACTGCATCTCTGTACGAAGCAGAGTTCATGGCGACATCTCCCTGTTGCTCTAATGTCTTGAGACAACGCGCTTTGAAGTCTGATGTTTGACGTCAGAAAGTACCCAGGGCCACGAACCAAGTAGGAAATCCTCACCAGTAACCCAGTCACTTTCACCTATAGACTTTGTGCCCTCTCCTAGATCACCCTGCATCTGTCGGAAACACTCGACTGCCTCCGAAATGCGGCCGTTGTCTTCAAGAGCATCGCAAATTGTGCGGTAGATCTGGAAGATAGGAAGCTTGAACTAGTTCGAAGACCGTCAACAGCCAGCTTCAGACTATCATGTAAAGCATACCTGGGCGGCGGCACTCGATGCTTCGTTAGGTGAGCTGCGAATCAATACCATGCTCGTCCATTTTATTAGCAAGCTGTTCGGGGTCGAGGGACCGAGTAACAACGCAGTAGAGTAGGCTTCGACCGCTTCTTGTTTCTTGGCACTCGATGCCTTGTCTCCAATTGTTTCCAACGTCGATATACATTCGCTCTTGAATTCTGATGGTGGAAATTGAATAGTCTGTCCTGGTGCACGACGCGAAAACTCACTCGCAAGCCAGTCCATTAGCAGGCTATTGGCTCTGACTTCCTCGCTTGCGGTATTGATGATCTCGAGGAGAATGTGTGCAGCATCGATTATGCGGTCCTCGGCATACAGGGCTTCGCATCTATGTTTCTGCTCATGGGCGTGAACGATCTGGAGGAGACTATCTATTCTGGGTTGGCAATCGGCATGGTGGGTACGGAGTTGGTGTTCGAGACGAGTGATTTTGCTGTCTAATGGACTGGATGTCAATCAAGCACCAGCCAAGGTGGCGATGGAGACGTACTCAAATTCATCTCCTGTGCACGAAGCGAAACGATGGTTTTATTGAGGCTATCCTTGGAGCCTGAGAGCTGGATACGAAGTTCCCGGATGGTTTCTTCGAGACGTGCGATTTTGCTTTCTAATGAATGTAGATGTCAACGACATGCGATCCAGGGAGGTGATATAGACGCACTTGAGTCCTCCTCCGATGTACGAAGGGACTCTACTGACCTATCAAGATCGGCCTTTTCCTCCCCCATGCGCTGCACGCCCCGCCCGGGGAAAATCTACAACAATTAACAAAACAGATTGTCATAAGAAAACTGTCTCACCCAGGGAGATTTTGCACTTACATTGGCAGAATAGGATGAGGGAAGGATATCGAAGAGACTGTAAAGCGTGATTGACCGGTCGCCGCCCATCGCAAGGTCGTAGTTTACTGAGATAGTCATTGATTTGACGGGAGCTGGATGCTGGATGACAGACCCGATTTGCTTGTGCGTCGTAGTGTCCCAGAACGAGACCGATAAATTTGCGGAAGCTGCGATGAATGTGCCGTTGCTTGCTAGGGTGATGCAATGGGGGTCACTGCTACTATGGATGGGCCATCGAGAGCGCGTCGTCCCGGTGGACACGTCGAGACAGTGGATCTTGCCATCCCAAGATAACACAAAGAGCTGGTTGCTATCGCTGGCCCAGGTGAGGGATTGGTTGAACGGCAAGCTCACTTTGATTGAGACATCGACGAGGACGCGGCCGTTCAGACTGTGGTAGATCCTGACAGACTTGTTGTGCAACGTGGCAGTGGCGATGAGACGTCCGTCAGGTGAGAACTTGACCGCAGTAACTGGGTTGTTGTGTGTCAAGGGGCCGAGTAGTCGTTTGCCAGTCGAGAGTGACCAGACGCAGACAGTGTCGTCAATCGATCCAGTCGCGATTCTCGTCCCATCCGGTGAGACGTCCACCGCATACACCAAGCCAAAATCGCCGTGTCCTTTGAACTGCGACACTTTTTTGTGGCTCTCCGCATTCAGCACTGTCAACTCGCCACTTTTCGTCCCACCCACGACCCACTTTCCATCTTGTGACACCGCAATGTTGTAAACAGAAGACTTCACATCCACTGGCGTCCCCTCCTCCTTGCCATCTTCCACTCGCCAACGTCGAATCTTTCCCTCTTCACCACCGCCCACGATGTACTTCCCATCGTTGAGGAAGGCGACTGAGTTCATGTCATATTGACCATCGATTTCGATCGGTTTCGCTTGCTGTCGAACGATGCTAGGTGAGGAGCTGTTTTCACTAGACTCTTGGGTCCTCGTCAGTATCCCACTCTCAAATGTCTCGCCCGTGTGCTTACTATTCCTTTGCCACCAACTTGTTTGCGCGAACATGCTTGGCCAGGTAACAGAGGGATGGAGGAAATGGTGAGTGGTCGTCTACCACGTGCTCTTATCGATATACATCATTTCACACACCCATAATCATCTCCGGGCGCTTGCTCTCACCCCAATGCACACTCCCAACCAAGGTCTCCAGATCGCATGTCTCCACGGCTCGGACAGTGCCAATCTCAAGGAATTGTGCTCAGATTGAATCACATTGTCCCATTCGTGTCGTCATCATTGCGGCGGTGGCCTCGGAGTCGTCGACAGGGAAATCACGCTCAAAGTTGTTGGGAACGGTTTCCCGATACCTGTCATAAAGTGCAGGTCATAACACTTCTACTCTTGTTTTAACCAGTGCTTCAGCCTCATGAACAAATTTTATCCACAGTTTCACTCAGTCACACTCGAAGCGCGCCTAGCACATGCAGTGTAATCTGACTACTGGGGATGGTCGCTTCCGAAAAACCGAACTTTTCATCAGTCGCCAGATTCATATGGTATGCAGACTGGGATATCTGCGAAAACAGACGTCCGTCAAGCCTTCATCTCGAACTCCCTCCACTTGATACCCTTGAGCGCCGTCGTATCACCTAGCAAGTTGGTTCTTCTTAGCTGCACACCCTTGTACTATTTTTGCCTCGCCTCCATTGTGATGTGATTTGACTCATACATTGACGCCTCACTCGAGGTCCGTCATCCCTCCCACACCATTATGCAGAGTCTTGCATATGGCTCTACACATCACCACTGCCAATCGCCCTCACCTCAGTGGACACTTGTTGCAGTCGTGGAGATTACCTCTAAAGTGTCGATGGAGGAATCATTGGCGAGGTTGGTGGAATCGAGAACCCGCGAAGGGACGAGGTACGCAGCAGCCGGGCCATTTGAAGATGTCGAAAGGGCGTATTCGCCCCTCGATCCTCGTCTTGGGGTCCCGAACCTCCGCCATAACCATCTGCAACAATTCCCGGCTGTCCCACATTAAAATCGCGACAGTAAACGTCTCCTGCTCATAATACATCCTTTTATCCGAGACCTCTGCAAATTTAGTGTCTGTGCCGTACCCTGGGGGGAGGTCTTTCGCGGGGAATCTTGACGGTTGGGGAGAAGACGACTGAAGACGACGGTTCATACCCCTGCCATTCACAATCGAGACCGGTCCATCTTCTAGTGCTCGACCTGCCATTGCAAAAGCAGCCATGTCCATATTCTTGACGTGAGGTTTCAGCAACGCCCGTATCATTCCAGGATATGTTGATGGTTCACGTCGACCACTCAAAGGCCCGCGCAACTCTACTTATTTCGGTCATTCGATCTCGCAAAGTAGTGACCGACGCCTACTATTTTTTCCCTTTGCGCTGGCTGATTCCAATGCTTGGGAACACGCTCACATGCTCCACGGGCGGTGGTCCGGTCTGCGGACGCGGTCACCACAATCAATCATTCCACCAAGCAAAAGTCGACCTAGCAGTACTAGAACCTACTTCAACTGAACATTCATCGTAGCCTTCCGATGACGACGGCAAAGTCGTAAAGTCGGGATCACTATCAATGCCCGTTTGACCCAGGGATACATGAAGGTGCATGTAGGGAGTGTACTGCAGATCTCCCCGCGACGACATTGACCATGGATGAATCAGGGTGAGAGTGTTTCTTGACGTTCGGTGGATCTGACGGAAAACGTAGGATGCGAGGAAGCTGCAGATCAGGAGGTAAATATTGGTTAAACTTTCGTTGACATAGTTAAATTGTAGGGAGTCTCTCCACTGCGGGGTAAGCTTTGCAGGTAGGAGATGCTGCACACCACCTGGTGCGAATACACAGTATGTTTCTGACCTCCAATTATATACACAGTTGGATGTGCGCACTGGGGAGGAATCCTGAGGACACCTCCCCCACCACATTGACCTCGCCTTCAGCTTTTCCTGCATCTGGGTACGTACATTTCCGAGACCTGTATACCATATGCGCGTTACAGAACCACGTCTGTCCGTCCGTGCCCCTCCACGTCATCGTTGGACACATCCAGATCTTCTATCACCGTGTGTAATGCTTGCAGAAAACCAAGACCATGCTTTTGTCCTACCCTTTTCCGCTCATACAGCCAGGGATAATCGATGTTGATGCACGCGTTTGGCTCGTTCGATGCGGTAGACGTACAAGAGTCGCATATACGCTGTGTGTCGAGTAACCATTGTTCGCCCTTTCGCAAACGAAGCAAGAAATTGGGCATCGTCATTCGAAGGTTGGCGTGACAAGCTTCTCAGAGGCATCGAGGCCTCACAGTCCAAAGCCGTACGGCCACACGCCCGACAGCGAGCACGTTGAAAGTGCTCGTTGATCTGGAACTTGAGGGACCCCCATCATACCACGCGCGGTCGTCCGCACCCGTAATAGGACGTGTCGATGCGCAGTTGTCTGGTGGTCGAATTCCACATCACGTTCGGTCGCGCTTTTTAGGGGATCGGGACGCGCCGGTTCGTCAGAAACGCTTCTGGTGTGGTGGTTCTCTCCACGAGCTGAGTGTGCGGATCACCGCGCGCAATGACATGTATACAGAGGTTCAAAGCTTCCTGTTCTCGCCCTTCGCGCGGCCACTGCGACACAAGGTGGCGGACGCTCCTTGTCCAAGCGCTCGCAAAAGAATACTTCCTGCACGATACAAAAGAAAGATCGTAGTGACTCATTTCACTCGTATGTCCCCATCTTCACTCTGCAAAGACGAAACCTTGCAACGAAATTCTATCGCTCAAGATTTTTTTCGACCACGTCTTGCAGCAGTAGCTCTTGGTCTCGCTCAGGTCTTGCGAACGTCATAGAAGCCTGTATTGTTTTTATCATGAGCCTCGGGCAAGGTCTGCGAAATACGGAACAGGCTTTAAACACGACATCTCGGTCATTTTCGCCTGAGGCGGCACACCGCCGCGTCGCACGGTTTCGATGCCTTTAGCACCAAACGTAGGTTCGGTTTGGTCAGGCGTCTCATATTTGTTAATCCGACTCTTCGCCATGAGCATTACCGTACTTCAAACAGGATGATATACGTTACGCAAAGTTAATGTGAAGTGCGAGAAGCTGCAATGATCACGTCTGAGACGACAAGAGCAAGAGATCCGCAAACGAAGACAAACTCCCCAAGAGTATGACAACTACAAGATGTCGAGCGTCCGTATCGTCTGTGCGAGATAGCGCGGTGGAACCTCCTTCAGTAGTTGTACAACGATAGGGTGGTCGGATGCAACACGTTTGTACTCATTGTGCGATAGAGGGACGAGTAAGAGCGCCCCGAATGGCTGTCTGAGACGCGCGAAAAGCCGTAACGCTCTGGTAACCTTGTTGAGTTGTGAGGAATTGTGTGGGGGCGACACGGCGTGTGATGACGAGGAAGGGGGTGCATCGGCGAACAAACCATCCCCATAGAGCGAAGGGAGGTCCTCGAAAGGAAGGGCAGGATCAAGAAGGCACCGGAGCCATGGGTGCACGAGTACTAGATTGGTCAGGCCAGACAAGTCCTCTGTCGTCTTGATCTCGACGGTCCCCAGTCCGGATGTCGTGGCTCGATAAACATGCTGTGAATCACTGCTTGCGACCAATGGACCTGTCAGCGGAAACATGACGCAAGATAAACTCAGACGGCGGCTGGCAAGACGTGGGGATGGGAGATTGGCGACGCGATCGTACAGCATCGAAGCCGAGTCGAGATATGAGGATGTCCGTAGTTCCGCAACCAGCGCGTCCATCTCGCCATCC
>JBBPQE010000533.1:0-16887 GCA_038092335.1 Boletus vinaceobasis
CGTGTTGTGCGCTCGCTGTCGGTCGATGTGTTACTCAGCGTCGTGTTCTATGCTCTCTCTCGTGAGTCCCCCACCCCTTTTTTTTTGTGGAGACCTCGACGAGACCCCTTTCGTTCAGTACATACCCCGCATCTGACTTTTTTTCTATGTTATTACATATCCTAGGCAAAACAGCGCTACAGATGTATATTATGCCTATTTCAAACGAAACGTGTCGCATCTTTTCCAAACGTCGCGTCGTATACTTCCGGATCCAGCACTTGGCCACAGAACATGGCGTGATATGGCACAGTCAGCACCGTCGACGATGGTGCGCTCGAGTGACCCGTCAGGACACGTATTCACATCGTCGGTGGGCGTCAGTTTTGGCAAATGTGCGGCAACGGGGTCTTGCTGATTCACACTCCGATGCGGCAACGCTCGGCAACACGGTCTCGATGAAATCGGTGTTAAAACGTGGCCATAACCCCTTTATCAACTTCGCTTCCCATAAAGGTGTTGAACCCGTACATGTGATTTCGAATTACGTCGTGCTCTAAAAACAGCACGTCCGGCGACTAAACAATCTACTCTATCATTCATCCCGCGCCATGCCACATGCCTCTCAACAACAAAAAAAAAAAAAAAAAAAAAAAAAAAGATTCGAAACCCGATCCGGAGAATACGGCCGACCGACCGTCCTCGCGTTCAATGCACAGCAAACTTGGACCTCATCCGTAATCGCCCGCCGAGGCGATAAAAGATGAAACTAAGAACAGACGAGAGGGCGTCCGGTCAGGCGGTGACGGTGACGGATATGTAAAAAATATTTTTAAAAAATAGAACGTTCGGACACGCACGGTAATGGGGCCATGATCGTCGTGAGACCTGCCAACAGCGCCGTCGCACCGACCGTGCCTAGGCGGTCGTACATCGCACCCGCGAACAGGGGAAAGGCAGCTGCAAAGGCGGATCGCAGCGCGCTGTTGCTCGCCATGGCCGACGCGGCGATCGGACGGTATGCGACCACCAGATACGTGAACGTCGATGTGAACACGAAATAGATACCCGAGCCAAATGGGGCGGAGGCGATGATGGGTGCAATCCAGTGTACTTTTGGGTACGTGGTAAACGCGAGCCAGAAGAGGCCTAAAAACGGCAGGGCGTCAGCGCGTATCGGGGTCGACGGGAAGGGGTCATGATGACGCACTGATCGGGACAAGGATAGCGCCAACTTGACCCATGATGAGTCGGACTTCTGGTGGCGGGTGACCACCGTATTTGGTGGCTTCCCGGGCGAACAGTCTGAGGAGGCCTCGTGAGCAGTTCATTCAGCATTTTGAGAGACAAAGGCTTACTTATTCCATAGTGGCTGTGTAGAGATAGCGGCAAACATGCCCACCCCAATTCCAAGGAAGGCAAGACCAGTCATTTGGTCGTTAAAGTGATGAACACTTCCGAATATCACTGGATATGCCTGAAATGCAAGATAGAGAATACCCAGAAGGAGTGCATTCCTTGACAAGGATACTCAGCACACGTCGTACATCGATCGGGTTCAGTTGCATACCACATATTCAACAAAAGGATCATTCGATCAAACAGCAGCAGTTCTATGATGAGTGAGTTACAATGTCCGAGGCGATAAAGTTGTTCAAACCGTACGGAATGGCCGGTAGCAGCTGACCACGATCGATCTGGCGAGGCTACCTTGAACCTTATCCAGAGGAGCATAATAACCGACGTCCCCCGTCACCTTGCGCAGCCTAAAACGATCTGAGTAAACGAACACGTCGATGTTTCAGATAGCTACCTGGCTGCCTTCTTCTTCAATATGACAGGAGTATATGTTTCTGGAACAAACTAAAGCATGGACCAGCCATCAACGATCGCAACAGGTATCGAATGGCACCAACTATGCTTTACCAGAAGGAGCAGCACGTTCTCGGTAAAGATCCAGCATAACATCACCCAATACATCCATCGCCAGTCCGCATTCTGAGCGGACGGAGATCAAATACGATAAGACAGCGAGAATCCACGCATGGACTCACTTGAACAATGAATCTGTTGAAAAGGAATGAGGAAAGGTGCAGGACGCCAAACGGCGCGAGAAGCGTGATACGTACCCTGCAATCAAGGGGCCAGCCACCGGACCGATGAAAGGCGACCTTGTCTCGCCACTGAGCACGGTATCTTGGGGAAATCGATCGCACTTACATGGTATAGACCGCCATGGGACTATAAATGAGCGCGGGCGGGTCGACGAAAAACACAGGACTCACTTTGCCACAGTGGCGTTGGGAAACATATCACTGATACTACCTCCAGCGACGCTCAGGAACGCAGCACCACAGAAACCGGTGAGCAGCCTGAAGAAGAGAAATACACCTGTGTTCGTGAGATGGATTGTGAGATCGGAACCAAGCTTTTGCCCACCAATATTCGGAGCGAATGCGATTGGGAAGGTGAAGAAGAAGAAGAAGAGATATGAAACCCGATATATGATATTTCGACCTTTTTGATACAGCGAACTCAATTGCACGTTTTCGAGTATGAGACTGTTGGCGCACCATACACCTCAGACAGCGGACCAACGAGGAGAGGACCAGCACCGAGCCCACTGACAAACAGACTGATAGAAAGAACTGCTACTTCGTGCGACACATGGAATGTTTGAGAAGTTCCTGCTTCGGTAAAGGCAGCCTGATAGAATTATTGGCGCGACATGCTATGTAAGCGAACGAGACACGAACTACAGAGGATGCACAGGTGACACAGAGAGAAGCCGAACTGATGACAAGGACAGCAACCCAGCGTCTGAGAGTGGACATGGACTGAGGATCGTCTTCGGGCTGCAGGGTGACGAGGTACGGATCGATGGCCTGCTTGTCAGATGATTCCATGGCCTCTGCTGCTTCTCCGACAGTGGGGTCAAGCGTCGAAGTGGTCGTAGACGTCATCAGTGGTCGTAGACACTGACGAGGGTGGTGGGATGGTGGGAGGTCAACGCGGACCGAGGCAGGTGCACGAGTCGAGGGAATAATAATGGCATCACGCCTGGGAGTGACTCGGTTTCGGGTTAACACCCCGGCGGAATATCTTTGACGCACCCACCGACGGGAAGCTCATGCTGCGGAGTGGTATGCAATTGCGTTCCCCGCTGCTCACGAAAGTGATATGGGCTCGATCAGCCATTCGGTGAGGGGGTTCAGGTGCTTACTGGATCCTGATGACAAGGCTGACAACGCCAGGTTCGGGTGCCGGGGACATTATTAACTTATCACCTCATTTTCATGAAGGAAACGCCAGCGGTCGAGTTGGGATGGACGTAGCAAGGCTGACCGAAGTGGCTCGCACTGGGGGCCGTAAGGCGTGACGGAGTTTGAATTCGTTGCGAGGGCGGCCGCATCGTCACTGAGGCTCCCGTACTGAAACGTTCCCAAGCGGAAAGCGCTCCATGAAATGCATCACCTTCCATCAAAATGCACAAGAAAGACTCACACTTGAATAGGACTGGATGCCCGTACCAGACGGGACCGTATCGCTGTGCTGGGCTGATGTCGAGGTTCGTCCTACTTCAGTGTTGCCCATTTCCCGAGACTGTCGCCGCCTTGGTATCATGTACAGAAACCAAGGGACTCGCATCATGGGACTCTGTGCACTCCCTCTCCGGTCACTGATCATGATAAGGAACTCCGTGTGGATAGACTCATTCTCCAACTCGAGCAACTTGTCGGATCTTGCCAGGTACGTCTGTATGCGGCAAGTCCAACTTCATCCGGAACTTCTTCTGTACCATCAACCTAGTATTTGCTCCGCGGCATCGTAGGGAAGAACGGTCTCCCATTCCCCCGGAGTCGAGTCTTGATCCCGGTAAACAAAGACATTGCCCAAGCGACGAACCCACGAGCTTCGCACGACGAGTCACCCTATCGACATCCATGTCACCTTACGATGGCTCAGACGATCACGCGATGGGTGGCAGCAGTCAGTCCGGTGTTCAGATCAATAACCTGCCATCGACCTGTCAAATTTTGGCCCTGTCAATTATTTGTCGGATTTGCCGGTGGCGAGCATATCCAGTCTCAGCCTGAATTCGGCGGATCATCCCTGCACAAGGACTCCTACAGGTCGTAACGCTCGCCATCTTGTATGGTCCCCGACAGGAACACGCATTTGAAGCGGCCCAAGAGATGCACATCAGGGTAGTGATGTGTCTCAATTGAGCGCGATTAGTGCGTCTTATGCTAGATGGAAATTCATCAGAGCATGGTCACGGTTTCTGATTCTGATAGAGACTGATACACTGAATGCGTCAAACCCTCCAACACTCGATGCTATTGGCAGCCTTGTCAAACGGAAATTCTCCGCCCCAAATCTCGACATCCCTGGAACTTTCTTCCACACCAGACCATAGTTTACCTATCGTCTCCTGTGCTGCGGAAATGTCGTTCACACGTCCACCATCAAGCTCTTCTTTGCAGCTCTGGTGACGTTGATGAGCAAATTGGACGCCCCATAATGATTCTGAACCCTACCTGGATGGCTTGGCAAATGTCCGTATCGATGGCCGCCAAGATATCTGCCATAGACCCCTCTTGTTCCCACCGCAACTCGACCGTCGCCTTCACCACTGACGAGAGCAAACTAAGAGCGGCGAACCCCATTCCAGCGCCATATAGTGAGCGGGCCCGAGCAAGAACATGTTCTAGCTCGGGAGTAGGGATGGCATGGATGCCGTCTTGTCCAGTAGCGAACAAACCGTTGGTAGTTGCTATCCGCTTTGCGTTGGTTTGGCGCAGCCGAGAGCGAGCTGCTGCTGTGAATGAAGCAGCGAGACTGGGAGTGCCAGTTGCGAGCAGAGTCCTTGTGATAGCGCGGAGACTGGTCGTGTTGAGGATGTGAGCGCACGTATCATTGTTGGGATGTCAACGAGATACTTGCTCCTCGATGGTAGCATTAGCTATCAGTGTATCGACCTGTAACACTGTGGCGATATGAACAAGAGAGAGAAGGGGTAGAGACATACCATGAGGTTGCTGGAGAAGCGCCATGTGGGCAAGTTCCGGTTGAGCCTGGGGTTGTATAGGAGAGCGCGTAGGCACGTACACGTGTCCCAAAGTCTTGCCATTGGGATCTTGTGGGTGGGAGGTTATTTGGGCGGGCATCTTGTGGGATTGGGGGGCGGGTTGAGAGAGACCGGACCCGTGTCCCAAATCTATTTAACACGAGAAGAGTTGCAGTGCTAGTTCGGGTTCGGATACTAATCAGCTGGTTGACGCCAGATCTAAATGGCTTCGAATTCCCTGTCCCAAAAAACTATTTCAGTTAGTAAGCAAGCACGGTGGATCATGTCAAATCAATACCGTCCTTGGACAGCCCTTGAACCGGCGAGAAAATTCGACACAGACCCGTTTACAAATGAGCTGTCATGCGGTCAGATTTTATTCACCGTCTTGATGTATAACCCCGACAGACAGTTTCCATTCCCTGCCTTCATTCAGGAATCAGGAGAATATCTTCTCCGAGAGCTGCCGTGTCGATGACCCATGAAAAAACCAACACAGGTAGCCTCTCCATAAACTTTTGGGACGGAGTTTGATCAACATCCATTAAAAGGTCCTCCTTAAGGCTGTATATTTTTCTTGCATTCCAGATTCACTTTGTTTTCTTCACCATGTCGCGGTCAAGGTCTTTCGTTTCTTCGAGGGAAACATGTACTCTTGGCCCATTTGTTGTTCCGAGAATATGGGTTGGTCTTTGGCAGCTCTCCAGTAACGCTTGGGGTAGCGCCCCCTCCGCCAGAATTCGTCAGGGGATGGTTCGGCATGCCGAGCATGGCTACAATGCATTTGGTGCGCGTGCCTTCTCGGATCTCCACACAGTCTCTGATCCCTACCCACTCTCAGACATGGTACGGAATGCCGATTCTCCCATACTCTTTTTCTTCTCACAAGCACGCATTTCCTTTGTCTGTTTGCCGTCCCCCGTTCCTTAAGGGTAAAATATGAACGAATTACATCGTGCATTTCCTGCCGCTGAATTTTCTCGCAGCCGATCACTATGGGAGTGCGGAAATTCTCTTCGTGGGTCACCCCTCATTTGGGTTGTTTCATGTGGTTTGAGTGATTCTCCAGGGTCAATTCAAAGAATCACTTCCGCCAGGCACCCCTGTTGTTGGCGCTACCAAGTGGTGCGTTTTCAGACCCACCAGTCCCACACGCGCGGTCGTCGAATCCGCAGTGCGGGACCGCATGAAGCGTATGCGCAGTCACTCTGTCGATTTACTCCAGGTGCGCGTCATTCCGACCATCCCCCCTTTCCCGTATCCAGTGATTCAACCCCCCCACCACGCTTCCAGTTTCATTGGCAAGATTACTCCGATAAAGGCTATCTAACAGCTCTCCAAGTCCTCCAAGATCTCCAGCACGAAGGATTGATCTCCGCAGTGGGATTATGTAACTTCGACGCGATACGGACGGACGAGATCTGTACACAGCTTGGCCCCGGATTCATCGTTTCAAACCAGGTGCAGGTAAAGATAGCTCCCTGAAACCCTGACGCGCGAGACTCATCAGTCCGACGCAGTTCTCCTTGATTGATACAAGACCCCTGGACGGCATGGGAGATGTATGTGAGCGCCACAACGTGAAGCTCCTGACATATGGCACCCTCGTAAGTTCTATCCGATGTGATGTCGGATCAATGCTGTCACTCACTGCATTCACTGCAGTGCGGTGGATTCTTGGCAGACAAGTGGCTCGATCAGCCGGAACCGGACCTCTACGCGTGTAACTTGACGCCGTCGCAACGAAAGGCAAGTAAGACAACCGAACGCATCCCGGCCTTGTCTCATTCACCTCCGGTTTTTATTTTCCTTTTATATTTATATCATATGATATCGTTTGACACCACGCCTCTCATGTGGTCCTCGTTCCTTGGCTTAGTATCTCGACGTGATCCTGAAAGCGTGGGGCAGCTGGGCGCTCTTCCAGACCCTTTTGGCAGTGCTCCGCAATGTGGGCGATCGTCACGGTGGAATGAGCATCGCCAACATCGCCACACGTTGGGTCCTTGATCACCCATTCGTGGGTGCTGTGATCATAGGTACGAACGCAATCATGATCTTCGAGATACAGCCTTGACCTCGTCCGGTCATTTCTTTACCTCCCCCTCCTTCCTTTTCCAGGCGCGCGATTGGGTGTTTCCGAGCATCCAGACGACAATCAACATGTCTTTGAGTTCACGCTGACAGAGGAGGACAGGAATATGATCGAGGCGGTGTTGACTCAATCCAACGGTCGCCACATGATCAGCACGATCGGGGACTGTGGCGCCGAGTACCGTTGAATCGTGAAGAAGTGCGCTTTTGTTTTGGAACGGACAGTTTACATCCATTTTTCATTTCTCATGAATTGCACAATTGTGTTGGACACACGCTGCCAGCCGTCCATCCATCAAGCGTGGTGTCTGTCATGTTCCTCATTCCCAGGTCTGTATGTATATACTTGCATATGATCAGGTGATTCCACTCCTCCCATCGATATAAATAGAACTTGTTCCGTCTTCAGGGATAGGAACAGTAAACGATATCTCGATGAGTGGTCACCTCACACTTCAGAGGGTATACAGACGAATCGAATACAGTTCATGCGATGGATAAATATGTACGCCTTGATTGAAAGCCGAGGAAGGAACGTAGAATAGTATGCCCAAAGAAACCAAGTAAACGAATAATAAGGAGGATAGGATACGTCTATGTGAATGCATTGTCCAATATGATGGCGAATGGCATCTAAAAGAACGTCACCGTAGGGTCTCAAAGCTTGCTGGTGTGAGAAGAGATTAGGGTAGAGGACAGACGCTGGATGGGCTGTAGCTTTCGCTTCACATCTCGCAGGATGGCCGTTTTAGGATGCCAATCTCGGAACGCATCTCGTAACGCGACGATTTCGTCGGAGAAAAGCGCGGCGACCCTATCATCTGCGATGAGATCGCGGAGCGCCCATGGGATCTGATGTATACAGGTATACCGGATGGTGAGTCAGGCGAGCTACTGTCCGGTCATACGGAATGAAGACGCACTTCGTAATCGTTTCGCTCAGCCAGCGCGTTAAACGGCTCCTCAACAAATTCAACCTGTGCTCCTGAACCACTGTCGGTGAGGAACAGGTAACGTATTGCCAGGCTGTGGGCACATATGAAAGGACCGGATCACGGAAAGACTTGGGACGGAACTTACGAGTACGTTGCACGCTCCTCATATGGTGTCGAGTGTCCAATGCCATTCAACGATCCTGCGGTGGCTTCCGATAGGTGGATAAGGAGTCCATCATCAGAGAGCCCTGCATTTCGGATGCGAAGAAGCAGGACGAGCAAGTTGGAGAGAAAATCAGAGGGGCTGTGACCAGATTAGCTAATCGTGGTCTTCGGAGGTATCACAGCTTTATACGCACTGGTATGCACCTCCGTCAATGTACACCGCACGCAAAATCAAGGGGTGAGATACAGATGTGAACAGTCCGGAGTACAGCCCTACGACCTGATCATTAAGTGATGCGATGTAGACCATCTTGATCTAGGTGATAGATGAATTCTGTGGGTGGCGCACGTTGCACAGGCTAAGTTGTCACGTACCCCATTATTCAGGACATTTCGAAGAGCCCTAGCGTAGTCCCGGGATATAACACTTTCCGTGTTCTGATACCACAAGAAAATATTTAGATGAGAAGGTACAGATATCCCTGGACCTGAAGAAACCGAACCTGGAATTCAAATAATTCTCTCGCGGCCGTGGATTCGAAATACTGGTGTTACCATGAGCCGGACAATGCATGGCAAGGGAATCACATATGACGTACCTGAATGTACGGTTGCACCAATGAACTCGTACTCAAGTATCGCAATGGTCCAAGATGGATCCCACAGAGTGACAGACAACATACTCGCTGTGGGGGCCTCACCGACCCAACCGAACCAGACGCGATGCCGCTTGCAGGAATAGACGCGTCCGCATTGAGCACCGTTTGGATATGACGATCAGCGATAAGGCGGTCCAGAAGATGTGTTGACACCACCGATCCCTGGGAATGCGTTGCGACAAAAATAGCATCGGCGTCATGAAGATCCTCCATCCACTCCTTATTCCCAATCAGGTTTTGGTACAATCTGTTCCAGTCGACCCGTCAGGGTGACGAGGGCACACCAATGCAAGTGATAACATACCTCTCGACCCGGCGATTGATGGTCCCTTCTCCCTCCAGAGGTATCTTGGTGATTTTATCGAGCTTCACCTTGTGCTCTTCCTGGAACAAATCCAGCGCATCCGCAAACCCTTTTACAAGCTTGGAACTTGTCCCCGTAGGCTGAGAAGGAATTGGATCAAGCATCTACGTGTGACATATTGCGGCGCACTAACCTCACCAGCGAATGTGCGCAAGACGGCACCTTCAAGCGGCTTTCGTGAGCATAACTTCATCACACATCCAGGGCGGTGACCCACCTGGAAACCATCCATGGACCCCAATGATGACCACTCTCTTGCACCCTCTTAGCACGTCTTCGGCGTCCACTCCACCGAGCACATCCCACGTTCGTGGGAGAGCTTTATCGTGTGGTGAATAAATAGTTTCGTTTGCTTTACCTTTGCCCTTGCTCGAAGGTGTCTCATTGCGAGAAAATAAAACCCCGCTGACATATTGCAGAGTCTTTGATAGAGCGGATGGAGACTCGCGAGGCACTGCCGATCGTGGTAATGTCTGAAATGTATCGTTCCAGGTGGGAAGGACAAGATTTGGCGGAGGCGGTGAGGTTGGTGTCTTTACGCCCGATTTTTTGGATGGCGACGGCGACGGCTGCCGCTTCAATGTGTCACTCACAGCGGCCTCTGGGTAGATTGCCGCGCGAAGTACAGGAGAATGCGTGTCGTCTGACTTCTTAGGTGGCTGAGATGAAGGGAGAAGGATATCCGGTGTGGGGGGATGTGCCCGAACGGAAGGCTTTGTGACTTGGGTCGCCGTAGCTGCTGCGGAAGACGCAGGATTTGGTTCAGGAGCCATTTCCTCGTCTACTTCCATGACTTCCATTTCTCCGCCTTCTTTCTCGTAGGTCATGGATTTCATTGCGATTGCCTTTGCGGTAAACAATGACATCCATCCTGTCGGATTGGCTGAGATCACGGACTGGATAGGATTGCTATAGCCGACAGACCCGGCAGCGTACGCATCCTGTGGAGAGGCAGGTACCTGGTCGGGAGCGAACTCATCTGGGTGGTCTCCTGTGGGCTGTTTCTCCTCGGTCTTCGGCGTCATCTCAGAGTGTTCTGGCGGATCTTGTCGAGAGCTAGAGTTCATATCCAGCGCAACGGTGTTGGTGGCCGATGATGATGACTGATACCAAGACCAGGGCGGGTACCACGTGGAACCCTGTGGAACTCTTGCGGCATCCGCGTTGTGGGCGGAAGGCGGTTTCTTGTCATCGGCTGGCGAACGTTCCACGGTACTGACATCTGAACTCAGATCCCCACGAGCCTGGATCTCGCAATCCGGCGGTGAGCTTTCAGTGGGATCGGAGGTAGGTGGCCGGTCGGAAGCTGCCGAAGAGACATGGGCGACCAAAGACTGCGACTGTGCACTATTCTCCGCCTCAGCGGCAGAGGTACTTGCATTCAATCTGAGATACGTCCACCACGTATTCGTGCGAACCTCGGTTACTGCGGTTGGCTGGTTAAGAGATTGGTTGCCGCATTCTGAAACATGTGTGGCAGAGGCAAAGGCCATTTGAGTTGGTTTGGCCACATTCACCACAGTTCCGGGATCTATCCAGCATGCGGTAATGAGACCAAAATCTGTAATAATACAATAGGGATGTCCGTACCTATCGTAACAATGGATAGATCACAAGAGGGCTCTGCAGATGGACCCTGTGGAGGTGGAGTGATTGGGGTCTCGGGCGGAGGTCTGGACTTTGCGAACATGGGAATATTGAATGAAAAAATCCTTGTCGCCGAGTTAGGAGTAACGGGACCAATGCCTTCCTGAGTCTGAGATACCGGGGAATGGTATAATAAAGGAGTCAGCAAAGGCAGAGAAACCAGTTGCTCCTCACGTACATGGGGGGGATCGACTTTGTTGAGCTCTTGCTGTGAGATCGGCGCGGAATGTGGGGATCCAGAGGCAGTGTCTTGAGATAGAGATTGAGGGTCTATACGAGGGACATTTCCAACTACACCGGTTGGGTCTGCCGGTTCAAGGGTACCAAGGGAATGAAGCTCAAGTCTGTTTTCAGACGATTCTGTACGAATATGAATAGTATCCGGTACTTCTGGTGCAGAATCCATTTCGACCTTTACTTCTGTGGTGGATGTCCCCTTGTCGCTCGACCAGGAGAATATGTTGAACCATGCGCGGTGGTTTGGCAAGATTGGGGTTGGAACAGGATCTTGCGAAACAGCCGGTGGAGTGTTGGAAGAGTCAACGGGGGGTGGGAGCCGATCGGCGTGAGGGGTTACAGGGACTTGGTCTGGTCCAGGGGCAGGGACTGGCAGAGTGGCTGGGGTGGGGCCTTGATGGACTGATCACAAACAACAGTTGAGTGCCATGCCTGAGGAGAGAGGTGATCGAGACTGTACCTAACACTGATTGGTCGGACTCATGAGGGGCGTTTACAGTAGGCGACTCGGGAGAGTGGTCGGTGGTGGGTAATCGGTCATGACTCCCGACGGTCATCGGTGCAGTATTCGACTGAGAAGAATCAGGCGGCATGGCTCTACGTAGAATGTTGGGTAGATTGTCGGTTGCGGAAGCTAGCGAACGTGTCTGCTGGGGTACTGCTATAACAAATGAGACGGAAGGTGGG
Organism: Boletus vinaceobasis; assembly: GCA_038092335.1. NCBI lineage: Eukaryota > Fungi > Basidiomycota > Agaricomycetes > Boletales > Boletaceae > Boletus > Boletus vinaceobasis. Next base: position 11,839 of record JBBPQE010000533.1, read on the forward strand.
AGTAAGTTCTTGTATATGGCGATGGGACGTTTACGACGGGCCTGATGAATGGACGACGAAGGAAACATCAATGATGAGTGACTGACTGGTTGGACGACTGGACTGCCATCGGCTGGCAGGAGCACACGCAGCAGTTACAAGGCCTACACACTCCCAGTACGTCAACGCTAATGTCACGTGATGTAACGCACGTGTGTTGAGTATGTACATTGTATTATGAGTCAGTGAAAGACCTGCTACTATACTACTACAAAGGCTTGCTTGAAACGTATCCGAACACGGTGTATATGTCTTTCCGCCATATTCAAGCTAGTGCGGTTTTGTGACCAAAGTCCGAATCATGAGTCGGAAGTCGGTCCAAATTGCTTATCTCAGTCACGTCTACTAGTATGGCTGCCACGACCCAGCGACCTTCAAGTCAGGCTCGAGCGACGAGCTCCCAGCTCCATTACACCCAGACAGCCGCCTCGGACAACGTTGGATCGTTTGATATAACCGCCAAAATTGCAATTCCTTGAGCCCCCGTTCTACATCACCGCCCCACATCGCTCACCTTTGTGCAGAATGCAGATCTTTGTCAAGACCCTGATCGGAAAGACCATTACCCTGGAGGTCGAATCCTCGGACACCATCTACTATGTCAAGACCAATATTCAGGACAAGGAAGGTATTCGCCCTGATCGGCACCATCTTATTTTTGCTGGCAAGCAGCTTGAAGATGGTCTCACTCTGTCTGACTACCACACTCAGGAGTCCGAAACGCTTCATCTAGGTATGTCGATCAGTTGTATATACCGTCTCTGTACTAATCTCCCGCGAAGTTCTTCGTCTTCGTATGCATAATTTCGTAGAGACTCTCGTTGGCAAAATGATTACACTGGAAGTGGAGCCATCCGATACCGTTCACAATGTGAAAACAAATATCCAAGATAAGGTGGGAATTCCTCCCGACATGCAGTGCCTCATCTTTGCTGGGAAGCAATTGGAGGATGATTACACTCTTTCTGACTACAACATCCAAGAGGAGTTGACACACCATCTGGTGCTTCGTCTGCTCGGTGGTATGCAAATCTTTGTCAAGACTCTCACGGGCAAAACCATCACGCTGGAAGTGGAGCCATCCGACACGATTGAGAATGTCAAGGTGGAGATTCAAGATAGGGAAGGCTTTCGCCCTGGCCACCAGCGCCTTCTCTTCGCTGGTAAACAACTCGAGAATGGACGTACCCTTTCTGATTACAATATCCAGAAGGAGAGTACATTACACCTTGGTAAGTTGTCCTAGGTTGTTTAAAGCTGGTAATAACAACGTCCCTTTCAGTCATTCGTCTGCATGGTGCATGTTGGGTATGCTGTGGAATTGGTCAATCTAAATTTTCACGGATTTTACCAGAGCCTATCGACTGCTCGCCTGGTCACCAGACTACTTGAATGGTGCTTGAACCGCGTTCATGGTCCGTTCATGGTCGGCATGTACAGCGCCCAGATGGTCACTCACTAGTGCTAGTCACTCGTTCTAGTTGGTAGTGGTCACCCACTCTGCACTCGGTATCATAACAATGAGGTATGGATCATAAGTGTGGTATAACATTATCGGAACGAGGCCCTTGGCGGCTGCGCTCACATGTCCCACCCATCCAAGTACAGTGGAATCAGCTAGTGGAGCTACCCGGAGATGCGGGGATCGTGTCGAGCGAGCTCTTACCATGTTCTCGATTAACGTTCATCGGATATTGCACGTCCCCAATGTTTCCTGCCCAATCCAAGTCGACCAAAATACACGTCCCGTCGCGTTTCGACACCATAATGTTCATGTCACGAACGTCGCCGTGAACATGGCCCTTTTAGTGTAGCCGGACAAGGTAGTTTTTGATCGTATCGAAGGACCGTTTCGTTGGCGTAATTTCCCAAAGTGTGGTATATACCTCTGGCGTGAGTATGAACCAGCCCCCGGACAATGTCTCGAAAGCATGCAACTTCGGTGCGACTGGCAAGTGTAATCAAAACCTTGTTGTAGCGCATCATCCCCCCTCCAGCCTGAGAGTCCAGATGATTGAAATGGGTTCGATACGGAAATACTGGAGGTTGGGGCGGACGTGATATATCGACTGAGGTGGTTTCTTGATGGTAAGCTTCGGGGGTGCGAACCGCTCTCTTGAATGCGACGAGGTGACGAGCCACGTTGAGTCGCATGTCGGTATTCGATAGGTTGTATTTTGCATTGGGAGGCAAGTTGGGAGGACGAACGAGAGCATCTCGACTGTCGGTCGCAAATTCCATGCTTTTCCTACAGATTATGAGAGGTGTCTTGCACGTAAAAGCAGAACACGTGTGCCAGTGAACAAAAAAGCGACACCGAGCGACATCCCAATTGAGTCAGTCACTGACTCCTATCACCAAGGGTTCATTTTGCTACTGAATATTTCTGTGTATTATGCAGGGCTGGCTCCCGGGTGTATACATACATTATGAGAAAGTCGACTGTACATATCTGCTCATAGATCCAACTGCATTGGTTCCAGATACCCACGTCCAATGCGATTGAGCACAATATTGTCATGCTCCGCAAGAATTGGTCCCCCGTCGATCGCACTGCGTGGCCTCCATATTTCGCTGTTGAGGCACACAGGGTGTGTCACCTCGTTCGCTCTCCCCGCCCAATCGAAGTCGATAATCTTGAAATCGTTCTCGTCCAAGTTGGAAACCAGAATGTTCGTATCTCGGATATCACCATGGACGAAACCTGCTTCGTGGAATGTCGCCAGCTTGTTCGCTATGAGTTGCTTGGTGGTTATGGAGACTTCCTTGTGGAATATCGATGTGTATCCATCGCTGATATCATCCATAACGACCATAAACCAGCCACCGGGGACCTTCTCAAAACCCCGCAACGTGGGAGCGCACCCCAAGAACACGCAATGGTTGTGAGCCTCGACCGAATACTGTCGAACGAACTTGATACAGATCCGATGTCCATGGCGAGAATCTTCAAAACCAAAAAAGACAAGCTTTTCCTCAGATAGCTGCCTCTGGTATACAATTTCCCTGGTCTCGGTCTCGGTGATCCGAGATGTGTAGGTTATGGGGTACGGAAAGAGCTGGGGGGGTGACGCGCTTGACATGGATTGCAATGGCTGCAAGGTATCATAATACTGCGTCAGCGCTCCGATAGCCTTGCGAAATGCAGCCATGTGTCGTGCCAAGACGAGGAAATTGTCGGTGTCGGTAGTATGGATGTGAAATGCAATGGGCATCGACAGCAATTGTACTGTCGCTGATTCCAAGCAGCACCGGCGAAGACGATGAATGGTCCTACAGAAAAGATGGTCTGTATGACGCAGTGTTGGCGAATGCACATAAAAACCGACCGAAAATAGACAACAAAAAACACGGCAAAGGAGAATTTGGCATCTTAGGCGCATTCAATCTTGTCGACTCCAGGTAGTATCCTATGGTCTGAAAGTATGGCTCTCCCGAGGTATTCCCGGCCTCGTTCTTGAACTCAGCCAAAACGTAACGATATCCTCGGGTAGAGATGTCGCCGTCAGTTTCATATCCGGTGATTTTGATTTTGTTGAGGTGAATATCATAATTTTCTAGCACGCTCCGAATCTTCTCGACCCGCTGGGACTCATCGGAGTAGAGAGCCGACATGGCACACGCAAGATCCATGGTTAGGTTATTGTCGTCTGCGTTTAATTGAATGTTCTTGGTGTCCTCGACAAACTGGCCGAAGATGGGATGTAACAAGGTTGGAGGGATGCAGTCCTCATAGGTGCGAGGGCGTCCGCAGGGGATAGCTTGGGTCCTTTCGGCCTGCCGCTCGCGGAATGCCGATGGTGAAGCAGTGGCGGAGGGTTTCTCCGGCGGGTTGTTTTTGAGGAACGTTTCCCGTGCACTTTGAACTGTATCCCCTTCTCCAATAGGACGACGACACGAAGGCGGAGTAGTTGTAATTCGATCAGCACAGGTTCTTGCGAGTAAGATGATGCTCACTCTGACGAGACACTGTCTCAATGACGACATGTAACACCACTGAAGAGAATGGAATGTCATTGAACGCAGTCTCCACCCTTTGGTGCACAAGCATAAGGTCACCCTCTCCCCTATTGTTGAGAATCACCTTCAGGTCGTCGTCATTTTTGAACGAAACCTTGTAGAGCCGCGGGAAAGGGAGGGGGATGTCATTAAATTGTGAACAGATCTCTTTGGTTTTGGTTCTGAGGACCTCTAGGTATTCCATTTTCCGTAGTTCGATGAGGAAATGGTCTGCGGGATGAGCACCTCGAACCCAACAAGTGATTGGTACATATGATGTCGTGACATCTATCCAAAACTAAGGTAAAACACTCGTAACAGTCAGGTCATAATCAATACGTACCAACAATAAGGTGAAGATGATCCTCTTCTGGTTGCAACGTGAATATACTTTCTAACTTGGGTGCAACAAACAAAGGTCCACCCAAGTTAGAGATGGAAAGCCCGCCAAGAACAATACGGTATCCGCGGTCTCGAAGGTTCATAGGATGTGTCTGTGGGACCTTGTACAGATTCACAACACTCGAGACGGAGAGGTGAGATGATTCGATAATGTGTCCACGGAGGGTATCAATGGTGGTATTTGGTGACGTTTCGATCGAGTCGACTTCGTAGAAGGGCGATCCGCGCACCCAATACCACAACCTTAATAAAGGCTTGGGCATCGTTGAACTTGATGTAGTTTGCGGAAAAACGAATCGGTGACACCTTTGAAAGGGGTTGTGTCACATGGAGCTGACAGTGACTCCCTGTGAAAATCAGACATGCCCACATAGTAGCCAGTAGTACCCAATCTGATTTTTTCCTACTCCGCCAAAAAAGCATATGGTGACTGAGCTGTTGGATTTATTGATTACATATCAGGTAGCTTACTTAAGCATACCTACAGTGACCTCCAAAACCGTTGCAATGTTTGACTCTAATGTGGTGCATGAGGTATACCATCAGCACCTGTGGGAATCCCGCTTAGTGTTGGTGAGAACAAACAAGGTACAAACAGTTGGCTACAAC